>JAYMFT010006223.1:0-31989 GCA_038088735.1 Panulirus argus | reverse complement strand
TATATATATATATATATATATATATATATATATATATATATATATATATATATATATATATGTTGTTATACTTGTGTCTACATTCATACGTAAGTCGTTCTGCATAGTATACTGCAGCGTGTATTTGCTGTGCATACACATAACATGCAATAATGAATGAATATTGTATTGCAGTACGAGTCCTTATTACGTATACATTATGTATAACTGTTCATTGCATATTATACATAGCACTCTGCATATAATGTACGTTACATGAGATTCAGCTTGATGGATATTATCACAGATTCTGCCATTCACCAGAAAACAATTTTCTAAGTCGGTTTTCTCTTCTTAGACAGCATAAACGATGCTATTCAGACTGGTTGGTGCTGGGTCTGAGAGACCCATGGTGTTCAAGGGCATCCCTCAAGGGTACCGTGGAATTCTCTAATGATTAGAAAGAGGAAATACGGAAGACCAGTTAGATCACAAGTCATGAATAGATCTCTTTTAGTTTAGGCTTGGCCAAATGGTTGCCCTGAAATTACTTCTAAAGCTTTAAACTTCAGGCTGAAGGATACGCCATACAGCAGATCGGACTTCATAAATGCACTTCTGTCTTGTCTTAAGACCTTGATGTATTCTGGAAGACAGGGCTCTCAGTGTAACCTCAGGTACTTTTGGAAAGGCGGGTGTATATCCTCTTTACCTGAGAAGCTAATGTCGGTCAGGGAATATATATATATATATATATATATATATATATATATATATATATATATATATATATATACACTTTCTTTCCAAAGACACTTCACAGCGAAAACCATATTCATTGAGTAACTTTACGTAAAATAGTAAAGACTCGCTGGAAAAATGTTATTTTATATATGAACCAGTATCATATTTCTCTTGGGATGTGATAAGTAAAGCAACCAAAACAAGAGTGAACTGATGTCGCCAAAAAGACAGAGAAGAAAAAGTGGTAAATTGTCTTGATTTAGACGAAGATGCAGTATTCATATATTCATTGTGGCATCTCAAAACAATAGTCATCCGCTCAGAAGAGGTAGCATTGCCAATTACAGTTTATCTCGTTAACATGCATATCTCCAAAGAGCCTTTTGTCCCGGTCACAATGACGTTGACGGAATCCTCAAACAGATCTTAGTTAAGTTTCTTCCCGCGTGGGGGCGGGATTTTTAATTTAATGCGAAGCTCTCAAGTAAGATGACAAGGCCAGCCGAGATCAGGCTCTGGAAATTCTCTGTTACGTTTTCGACAGACTATCCCAAACACGGCACCCTCGTCCTAAGCCTCCGACCATAGCCTTGGTGTGTAGGGGAGAGAAGGGGAGGGGGGGGGGTTTGTCTTCCCGTATTATCACCTTCTTACGACGCGAATTTTATGGTCCAAGCCACTTGCCCATTCGAGTCGGCGATGACTGTGAGGTGTGGTGGTATATAACCCGTGTCAATACGTAGCCACAATCCATAAGCAGTTTGATCAATTTTTTTCCACCCCCCTCACGTGTGCAGGCGCAGCCTAGCCGTCGTGGCCAAAGAAATGACAGCTTATGAATTTGTCCTTCCTCAGCCACACGCAAACACACACACACACACACACACACACACACACACACACACGCACACGCCAGCGGAAAATTATGCATGTGGAGGAACACGTCGAGCTCGTTCCCCGAGACATTAGTCTGCATCATTGTATTCCATTCCATTTCTCCATCAGGTTAGCTGGCGGGGAGGCGCCCGGGTAATAAGTAAAACAGACGAGGTAATTGTGCCGTGCTGAGGTCGGAGGGTAGGTAGCTCAGCGAGGCGTGAGCGGCAGCGCCTCCGCCGCCTCTAAGCTGGGAGGTCATCAGGCAAGTGAGGCTCACCGGCAACAAGCTGTTTGCATCACCTGGAGAGAGGAGTTTATTCTCTTGGAGACGCGAAGGAACACCTCCCTCCAACACACACACACACACACACACCCTTGTCATGCTGCAGCATTGAAGAACATTGAGCAGCCAACTTGAACAGCCAACGACCAGAACTGTCTATAGTTGATTCATGATGATGAATAAAGATTTGTTTTATTGTACTGTGAAAAAGGAATAACATGATGCATATACTTAGAAAAGAGAGGATGTTATAATTGCTGGCCAGTATCACTAGGAGTTGCTTCCGTCAGCTGTTCATTCAGGGGGCCTGTAGTACCCATAACGCAAGACACAGGTGGTCACAAGAAGGCGTGAATCCTTCCTTCTGCACCTGCGCTTCCAGTCAGTCTCTGTTCTTCGCAGTTGAGAACAGTCACTTCACAAACGTAGGTCAAGCCGTGGCGAGGATTAAAATCGTCGAGACAGCGTTTCTCAGAAGCAGGTATTTACTTCAACGTCCGACGAGATTCTAGACATTGTGGTCGTTTACTCAAGACAGTATCATCAGTTCACAGTTGAAGTCAGTGATATCTTTTTCAGATTCTACAGCCAACGTCTCTCGAACGACCGAGTTAAATACAAATAACACACACACACAAAGTGTACGGACTTAGCATTCCCCGGCTCAGAAACAGGACAAAACATTACGGAGCTCCCAACCCACGTATGACTAATACATCAGAAGTCTACAGACTTACGAGGCCCCCACATTTACATGACATAACGAGACGTCCGCAGATTACACCAACCCGGATTTAGCGGGCACAGAAATTGTCCTCAAGAGTTACGAACCTACATTAAACATGACCGCGTAGAATCTCTACGGATCCGACAATCCGGGTTCCACTAACAAGAAGGTAGCCTACGGAATAACCAACGTACGCGCTTCATTGAAACGGTAAAGGTCGTCTGATCGTCTGAGGATTTACTAATAATACACATTTGGCAAAGACATTTTGCATTTTACGGACTTGCTTGCAAACCGCTTAACAGACACTGTTCTCATCCCGCAGTCGTACTGAAAAGTCTACGGTATTGTCAAGCCACATTCCAGTATCAAACAAAAAATCTGTGGACTCTTCGAACTTTATTTTTTTTTACTGGCCTGGCCAACGAGTCCAGAGGTCGCACCGTCGTGCTCAGTGATCGTACCTTCGTGCTGAAGGATTGCACCGCTGTGTATAAGGATCGCGCCGTCGTCCTCAAGGATCGCCCCGCTGTGCTCAGGAGGTCAATATCCATCCGCCGCCATATGAGCAACGGCATCAAAACAGGGTTACGACGTGCTTCACATGCATCAGCACCCCCCAAGTCATTACGTCCTAAACTCCCCATCGCCACTGGGGTGAAGAAGGGTTTACGAACCAGTCACGCCAGAGGCACATGGCGCCCTGTAATGCCTCGCTGCTCCTGAATAGCCACACACGGGCGCGCGCGCGTTAGCCAGAGGAAGAAGGATAGCCACCAGCCAGCCACCACCGACCAGGTCTTCACCCCCCCACCTCCTCACCCCACCACGCTCCTCAACCCCAGCGATGTTCGTAACTCCCCATAAACGTGCGAGGCTAAATGCTATGAATTACTTAGACGCCTCGGGGCGAGGAGTGGCCATCATAATGGG
The DNA here is from genome assembly GCA_038088735.1 of Panulirus argus. Lineage (NCBI taxonomy): Eukaryota > Metazoa > Arthropoda > Malacostraca > Decapoda > Palinuridae > Panulirus > Panulirus argus. The sequence goes on along the minus strand of JAYMFT010006223.1, from coordinate 28,444 downwards.
AGGAGAGTAATATCAGAGGTGAGGTTTGGTCAGGGAATCACGGCTCGGGTTTAAGTTTCTTCACGTTGGCTTATTATTAGATAATAGATAACTTCTCTTGCCGTTCTTGATGGCATTGTGCTTTCAAAGTAATGCTATTCTTCACGTGAATCAAGATTAATCGATTTTGATTTGGCATGGTAGAAGTGTTGGTATAAACATCACCATTTAAAGGATCTCTCTTTTGCATCAGAACGCAGAAATGTGAATCTTATTCCACTGACATTTAGATATTATTTTTGTTGCACAAGACTGCAGTATTACGAGTGGCGGCAGTAAACATTGGCTATATTGACGGCACTCGTTCCCATCACGAGTATTATTCAGTTAGAGATGTCATTTTCAACGAGCGGGGAAATCTGAATGCAGTTTGTCACAAATAGAATATTTGTATAGCGATTGCCAAGAGAAACGTGCGAAGAGATAACTATATTTATTCATTTATTTTCCACATTTTGGGATGATACCAAAATGAGAGATGATATCGTGTGTGCTATTTAAAAGAAGAAAACTTTCGGAGAAGTGGATGGATTTGCATATCCATTGTTGCGTATCAGTTCTCTGAGCTCGACGTTACGACCACGTAAAGGATGACCGCGCCACCCCTTGAGCACTGGCAGTACGATCCTTGGGTACGATGACTGGCTGGTTATTTACCAAGGGTCACTTCTAAGTCTCAGTAAGTCTCACACCTTCGACTGTGCCCTTAAAACAATGCACAGGCATTTAAGATTTATACTGCGGCCAGTAATTGCTTGCCACGTTCATATTTTATCTCGTTATGATCGTTCCTCAGCTGCTTCTAATAATGCTGATGCCTTTACAATGTATAATTCACAGTGTATTTTACAACGTTCCAGAACTGTCTGTTACACATTACATTACAATTCCTTGGTTTGTGCATTTATTTTATTCAGTTGTTCGTGTTATGTCGTAAATTTCTTTTGTTTGTGGTTTGATCGATTGATTATTTCACAATACGTCTCTTCTCGTTTTCTTCTGTCTTATGGCCGTGTGTTGTACGTTGCGATTCCGTAGTCAGTAATTAACCCATATATTGCTGTTCCGTTTACAAGAATTAACTAATACATTGCTGTTCTGTTTACGAAAATTAGCCCACATATATGCTGTTCCGTTTACAAAAATAGAGCTTAGTTTATGGCTCTGAATTGTTGACAAGATAAGATTAGATTTATCAGTTTCGTTTCCTTGATTAAGATCGTACACGTCAACGCTCTGTTAATTGCATTAGATTTATACCAGTATCCTTTCCTCAGTAGAAAAGAAATCCAGCGTAATTTTCTGCGTGTTTAACGTGTGTATGTGACCTCCGGCTTAATGACCAGTCAGCAGTCGACAACCACTAAGTCCAGCAACATACATACATACCGTACATTTATACATCCATCCTTCTATAGCTAGAAAATGCTTAAACATTCAACATTAACTGTCAAATGTTCATGAACAGATCATCCACACTTACCCACTGTCAGCGTCGGGTAAAAGATTAAGAATAGCAGACTCTTGCTCAAACTAACAATTATTTCTTTATATAGATTTCTGTAAGGCCAGCCAACTTCCTCGTGTGCGCAAAGAAAATGTATATAAAAAAAGAGGTGCTATTAGCTAATCCCTTGATGACTATTATTTTCCAGTATCAACAGGGGACGAGGGAGGGTTTAGCTTCTGATTTAACGACCGGATCCACGGCGAGGAGGTCGCCGCCGCCCGTCCCGTGTATATAACAGGAGTATAGAATTAGCAGTATGGTAATGAGGCCAGCACCCCTTCCCTGCCTACCCACCCTCCTGCTTTCTACCCCTCACTTTGTGCTTCCTTTCCTCCCCTTTCCCCCTTCCCCTCCTCTTCCTCCTCCTTTCCCCTTCCGTCCTCAAGGTCGTGGAGTCTGTTGATGCAGCGTCGGCCCCAGCAGTCAGGCAGAGACTAGGAAGACGAACAGAAGATAGAGGATTAGTTAGAATGGCACGAGGAAGGTGCCAACGTGAGTGGGGTCACCTGACGTGGGTGGAGTGATGAGCGCCCTCTCTGCCGTGTGGATGCAGAGATCAGCATTGCAGAGGGAGGGCAAGAGCGACGGATACCCTCAAGAAGTCTTAGTGGGGTTGAGAAAGGATAGTCTTAGCGTGGAGAAGGTAAGGAAAATAGAGAGGAGACGAGGGGCTAAAACGTCTGGAAAGAGGCAAGGACATTGTGGTCTGGCGAGGCCAGTTTAAAAAGGTTGTGTTGCGAGTGTGATCAAGCTGTTTATATATAGTGCTGGAGGAAAGCGTTCTGCAAAACAGTTACTTGCCGAGGATTTTTTTGTTTTGTTTTGTTTTAGTTTTTCCCAGAAAACTACTCAGCCTGTAGTATGAATTTTGTCCCATTTACCTAATGTACAGGATGCTTAATATACTGTACATTACTGCACCAACAGAAGATGCGTAGTGTTGAGAAGCGACGGTTCCCTCCGAGAATGTTCATCGGAGTGTTGCTGGGGCACTATTCCCCGGGATTGGGAGGAGCCGCCGTGTAGGGTATTAGTGCTGTCTGAACGGATCACTGGCTCACGCTGCCTCAAAGGCGCCTCTCACCCACACCCTGGGCGACACGCACGCAGCCAGCACACATGAGCATCCAAGAGCGAGGCTTGACTCCCAGTATGTGTACGTGTTGGCGCGGAGGGGTAAAAAAAGAGCCCCCCGGTTCCTCTTGGATCCTGCGGCACTCCCGTCAGGAGTGAGGTGGATGTGTCCAAGTGCAGGGGTTTGTGTTTCGTATACACAGCATATTCTCTCTCTCTCTCTCTCTCTCTCTCTCTCTCTCTCTCTCTCGTTTTCTTGTCCTTTCTTCCTGCGCTCTCTGCCCTCTTCCATCCACTCCCCCCTCTTCATCACCTCACCCTTCCTTCCATTCCTTCTTTATCCCTCCTCCGCAGTTATACCCCTTGCGGTTGGCGGGGGGACCCCCTCCAAGAATCTGTGTGGCTCCCGAGGGATCGCTACAGGTGACGTCTTTCGTCCTGAACAGAATGACAACGCTTTTGAGTCCGGGAGGGGCGGAGCAAGAACGAGAACTCAAGGCACCGTCTTCCGTTTTTCCTTTTGCCCAGCCGTTTTTTATCACGTGTCTCAAGATGGGACGTTGCCTATAAGCATTCTCAGTAGACAGTAAGGTTACTTTTAGCAAGTTTAGGTCCAAACTTGTCAGCTCCTCAGGCGTTGGGTTGAGTGGAGTCAAGAGATTTGATTACTGTAGTGTGTGGGAGACGAAGGGACAGGGGAAAATTTAGAAGAGAGAAAAGTTGGGACTAGTTAGCTTAGATGTCGTCCCTGTGGGTATGTATTTATGTACCAAAGTGCTCCAATAGCTTTCGGGTAATCGATGATTATTATATGTTTCGTTTTGGTGGTAACAAATACCCGTCGTTTGTAGCCTGTTACATAGAATTGCAGTAACAGTTGATCTGGCCAGGCGCTAATGTCACACATGATTATGACTCTGCATACTACTTATAACCGCCATATCCTTGAAGTACACGTTATACAGTAATTTGACTCTTAATGGTCGAGTCCTTAAGCTCGTCCTCTTAATGTCACGAGAAGCAGAATTAACACTTAGTAAAATTGTTACTAGTTCCGTCATCGGGGTTTATTCTCACGCAGGACAAGAGACGACGAGAGATTTTTGGGGTTAAGCGGAGAGACAGCCCTGCCTCTCCCCGCTTGGAGAATAAGGGGAAGCGATTTTGAGTGATAGTGCGAACGACAGAGAGAGAGAGCGCGGCATCAGGAGACAAACAGATGTAATGTGAAGAGAGGGAGGCAGGATTAGAGACGGAATGCAGAATGGTGATGATGGTGACTGAAGAGATTGTGTGAGGTGGAATTTGAAACTTTTTAAGTTGTGAGCTGAAAAGAAACTACATTTTACTATGAGCTAAATATTAGTAATTGTTCCACAATTTTAGAATATTTTCACATATTATTCGACATTAAGCTGGTAATATTTTCCGGCTCTGAGAACGGGGTCGAAGCAATAACATCCATTACGATCGTTCTGGAGTCGATGTTTGCATTCTGTCGAAGTAATTTCTTTCATTACGACCTGAAACTGTCACTGGCCAACATCGGTCACTCCCCCAGGGTTGGAGGAATGCTACATAAAGGTGAATTCCTGCCGGTACTACTACAACAGAGCTGAGGGTCTTCTTGTTATTGTCCAGAAAGTCATAGTAATGTATACTAGTGTTGTTGACACAAACATGTCATTAATAATGGTTAATGATCTGTTCTTTTGTTGCTGCTGAGAGCATGAATGATCGGGTCATTTTCCTAATGATATCCGATTCATTTCTTTTTGTATAATCATCCTAATTATCATTTTTTGCAACCCTTTTAGAAAACCCACAATAAAACTTAAAGAGATTTTAAACTACCTATTAACAAACTGGAATGCACTCCTTTCCGGACATTCATCCACAATCATCCCTTGCCGTCTCGTCGATAATCTGAAAGATGAATAGTTTTAAGTAAATGTCTGGATTCAGTAGAAAGGTGTATATATTTCAGAACATCTTCAGTGCTTTGTGGTTTCTTGTTCAAGCTCATCTCACTGCTCGAAGATGTTAGAACTCATAACACACACAACACTTAAACAACATTGGAGCTTTACTGCATCCTATTCTGCCGGTCGAACAGGAATATTTTCAGACTTAAAACTAATCATATGTAAGATAGCAACATCTGTAACAAGATATGTATATATAGATTTGATAGAGGCATCGCTGACAAAACATATGGACAGAAACGACCATCACAAAACACGTATAACTGATACGAACATCTATAGCAAAACATATAAAACATTGATAGAAACTTTTATAACCAAACACACGGAGCGTTGGCAGAAACATCTATCAAGAAACGAAGCTCTGTGACCGTCACTTCAGTTTATCTCATAAGAACGAAATAAATTCAGAGACGTACAACAAAGCTGTCCATTACCCATAGAAAACGCATGAGGAACGAGAGAGTCGAGTCTGCAAGAGGCACACGGAAGCCCGTGGTCGGGTCAGGTCTGATTAGGTGGTGTCCCTCAGACCCGGCGACGTAACAGAGGGATCGGTTACCTAACAAAACCCATCGTAGGGATGATATTTCGTGCTGACGAGTGAAAAAAAACCGACTCGGATTTCGCTAAACTGCTACGTCTCTGAACGTCTTGCTCGCGTTCGTCGGAAATGAGAAGCAGGGGTGAGGGTGGTCAGAGGAGAAGATTGATATTGTTTGACAGATGTCATTGAAGATGTAGGAAATTTGAGACGTCCCCGTAGAGATGATGTAGATAGACGGTGTATATATATATATATATATATATATATATATATATATATATTTATTTATTTATTTAGATACATACTTACATACATACATACATAAATGAGTAAGAATTCATGAGTACATTGTAACAAGAGAGAGAGAGAGTGATTATCAGGAATGATGATCAATTTAACCCCCTGAGCACGACGGTACGAGCCTTGGGTATGATAGCGCGACCTTGGCCTTAAAGGGCCAGGCCAAAGGGTCGGGCCATTTACGTCAGAGGGGTCATACCTTCGTGCTCAAAGGGTTAAACCAATGCGCGGCACGCGCGTCTGTAGTGACCATTTGTGTTGCCACGTCTCTGAACCTTGTATATGTACCGTGTCTACACACACACACACACACACACACACACACATTTTCGCAAGATCCTAACTTCGTCTTAAGCTGAAAAAAGAATAACAGAGCTGCCTCCTATAAAGCCAGCCGAGCGAGCCTGCCCCTGGACATTGTCCAGACGCAGTTAACCACTTCGAGCGCGACGGTACGGCCCTTGTAGCACGACGGTACAACCCTTGTAGCACGACGGTACGGCCCTTGTAGCACGACGGTACAACCCTTGTAGCACGACGGTCCAACCCTTGTAGCACGACGGTCCAACCCTTGTAGCACGACGGTACGGCCCTTGTAACACGACGGTACAACCCTTGTAGCACGACGGTACGGCCCTTGTATCACGACGGTACGGCACGATGGTTTGACCTTTTTTGAACCGACCAAAATCAGGTCAGGTACCAAGAGAGGAAGAGGCAGCGATGAGACGCGAGCATCTCATCAGGACGTAATCGTCGGAGTTCCGGCAATTTGTCTTCCCCAAGGAAGACATCCTCCTGAGGAAGACAGCTGTCCAAAACAGCTGTCACACACCCACGGGCCGTGCCGTCGTGTTGAAGGGTTTTATAGTACTTAACCGATTGAGGGTAAAAAATAAAAACCCTTGGCTCCAACATTCTGAAAATGTCGCCGGCACAGTGCACCATAATGGAAAGACGAGAACCCCCAACACGTTACCCAACAGTAGTACCCAAAGCCTTTCTTACAGAATCACACAGTTGTTACTAAGATTGCACCGCCAACTGCTGCTGTCGTTTGTCTGTTTCTCCAGAATGAGATTTATCTATCTGTCTATCTGTCTATCTATCTATCTATCTGTCTGTCTATCTATCTATCTATCTATCTGTCTGTCTGTCTGTCTGTCTGTCTGTCTGTCTGTCTGTCTGTCTGTCTATATATATATATATATATACACATACACAAATGTAGTGCATATGAACGTGCACTTTTAATAGAACACATAATGCCCTCCAACAACAAGGATTCGAACCCCGCACCATTTGCTTGATAGCAAGGAACGCTAATCACTCGAGTGGTAAGCGTTTTATATATATATATATATATATATATATATATATATATATATATATGATAATGAACTTTCGTGGTGCAATGGTCCAATGTCGGCGATAGTGGATCAGACGCGGATTGGGTCACAAACGTTCAGCTTCTTATGCTACGAAAGACACACACTGCGTATAATATCGTCTTAATGGAATCTCTCTATTATCAAGTGTTGTTACATTTTACTATGGTTCTCAGCATTTTCAGACGTTTCGATATAATCCAAGTCTTTTGTTAAGGTCTTCGCTTTTCACTATGGAAATGACGGATGTCGTTTGAACACTTTTTGAAGGTTTTGAAACAATATAGAGATGAAACAGGACCCCAGAGTCAAATGTTTCGAGTGGTTTTCCATGCTCCTGTGGAACTCAATGGATCCGATCCGAAGCACGTCCGTAAAATACAATAGAATATTTGACGATGTCTTTTGTCAGCATTTCAGCTTTCGTTTGAATGGTCAAAAGTGTCTCATGTTATGACAATGAAATTCAAAAGATATCTTTTGATATCTTTATCCCTCGCATTCCTCTATGATTTCAGAAAGCGTAGTGTTATGATAACAAAAGGTTATCTGTGCCACGAGAGGTGCTGATGATCCTTGACACCTCATGATCACTGATGATGAGTTCTTGTTATGGAAGTCTGGAATGACGGGATTATCGTGCTGGTATCTAGTTTGCTTGGCTTGACCGACCGGTCAGTAATTGGTCGATAGCCTGATGCTTCGCCGCCCGCCAAGACGGCAGAGCATATACGGTGACTCACGCGCGTCCGCTGAGAGAGAGAGAGAGAGAGAGAGAGAGAGAGAGAGAGAGAGAGAGAGAGCGTGAAATTCCACACTCGCCAATCACAGCCACATATATACAGACCCTTGCTAACTACATCCACCTCCCACACCCGAATAAGTACACCCTCAGTGAACACACACACCACAACCGCTCATACAGAGACCTTCGCTGACCACATACGCCTCTCCCTATCCCAACGACTCTAGACTCACTGGCCACACGAACACCTTCATACAACCACAGAAAAACTGCCGTAACCTTTAGCACCGCTCATGTCCATATAATTACCATCTCCCAGATTGCCAGCCAGCCAAATACCACACCTCTTATATCTCCATCTGAGTATGCTAATATAAGTTGACCATATCAGGAGTTAATGTAGGGGCAGTGCCAAAGATTTTAATCAGTCTTCGTTCGTATTTCTAAAGATCCTGCACGCACTGCGCGGAAGAGGTAACATATCTTCCTTAACATCTGGAGTGAATTCGTCTCTCTCACTGTGTTGTTTCTTTGGGGGGAGAGAGAGAGAGAGAGAGAGAGAGAGAGAGAGAGAGAGAGATCAGTGGGGCACCTCAGGGATGTCTACCCTGGGCCCTCTGCCTTACTTTTCACATTAGAGACGACGTAGTCCATTCCTGAAGGCGAGTCAGACTAAAGTCTCCCTGCTGAAGACACGTCTGGGATCCTGTCCCTAATCTTGAACACCCCGAGTTTCCTTGTCAGTCGAGAGGTGAGGACGCTCCACCCCTCGTTGATCACAGAACGGGTTGTCATTGAAGTTCACATGGACATTTTAATGATAGTCTTTAGAAAGCTATATTCCTTAAGTCACAATGAAGCTTCTCTTCCTAGACAATGATTAATAGGAATTATTGATACTGTATATAATCTTGCACACTGAGAAGGAAAGAAACCCCTCAAGCACAGAAGTCGCCCCCTCTGAATGTCAAGCAGAAATCGACAAAAAAAAAAAAGTGAGGTATGCTGTCTGGCTCGCACCCGTAACCTTCCGACGCACCAGACGAGTTGCTTCATATATTATTCTCTGGTTTACGACACCTAATTATTGCGTTACCTTGAAGGGTGGTGCCGGTAAGACATCCGTTGTTATGGCCAACGAACAAGTAGTCTGACTAGCAACAACGTGTCCCATTTCTCGCTTAGACTCGTCCCATGTTTAGGTTGTGGAATTTCCTTCCAGTGGATCAGATGTACAGACATCTTACCCTTCCTGAGGATTGGGGGGGGGGGTGGAGAGGGACGGTGCAGAACGGAGGTGGAAGGAAAGGTGTGGAGAAGCAGTTAGGCGTAGTTGGAGGAGGCTGGTTTAGAGGAGAAAGGCAGTGGGGGATGAAGGGTGGGAGATGCAGGTGTGGAGAAGGCAGTTAGTGATGGAGTTGTCCTGCAATGTAAGCAGTACCAGGCTACCTGTGTTACATGTGTTGTACCGCTGCAGACGCTGTAGCTGTACCTGATCACCTGTATAACAACTGCTGTGTTGCATCAGTTGCAGTGTTGTAACCACTGCATTAGTACCTAGCTACATGTGTTACGCCTGTTGTTGCAATTATCCTATGCAGATGTGTTATTTATTTTTTTCTAAGTTCTTAAAGTGTCACAGTTGTTGTGCCATTAAGTTTTTTTTCATTTTTATAGTTATTCTAGTCACTGGCGACATATTCCATACGCTATAGTTTTGTCTGATTGCTATTATCCCTTTAAGCACAACTGTACGACCCTTGGATAGATGGCCTGGATATTGGCCTGACCCTCAAAATTCTGGTCAAAGTTTACGCCATCACACCTTAAAAAAATTTGTAAGCGTCTTTTTCAAATAACTGTCCCGTGGTGCCCGAGGATCGCCCCCATCGCTTTCGAGGGATCTCAGTTTTTGGAAACTATTTTCTTTCTATCGTCATTTTGTATTTCTTAAAAACTTTGTCTCTTGTAAATACGAAGGAGCTGTAGAGCTAGGTGGTCACTGCCATACAGGCGCCGAAGACGGTTCAGGGGGTTGTCGGGGGAACATGGTTCCCGTCCTCTGGCTCTCCAGTAGACCAAGAACCTCGAAGATATGTTGTCGTGTTGGCTTTACTGGGAGTTCGATGAGGTGCTTGTCGGAAGATATAAGAGCATTCTACCGGCACGATGTGTAAAGTGCATCTAGAAGTACATGGGAAAGCTAGATGACGGGTTCTCTGCAGGAGGACAGTAATGGGAGTGCGTAGGAAAGCCAGGAAAAACAGGAACTGATGGAGTGGCGAGTTACCTGCTGGAAGACAGTAGTAGTATCCCAGATTCTATGTAAAGGAATTCGAACCAAGTTTCTTCTCGGAAGAAAAAGGGGTTTGGAACATAGGTGAACAGTAGAGATGGAATGCTGTGGAATAGTCTGACTCAGACGTGATGGAATGGTGAGAATGAAACTGTCGTCCGCATTTACTGTTCCATCAACAACCATCCAACTGTCTCATTTTAACTTTTCCATGGTATTTCACATTTTATATTCAACTTTGTTTTTTTTTTCCTTTTTTTTACTCACATTGTATTAACATGTACCATCCACACAGTTCCATCACTATCTGTCCAAAAGTCCCATTACTTTCCATCCACTTTGTTCCAGCATATTCCATCCATATTGTCACATCTGCAGCACTTCGTTACGTTCCGTCTACACTGATCCATTGTGTTCCATCCTTCCTTCTCTATGAGAGCTCCATCCCGTTTTCTCAGTAGTGTCCTTTGCATCCAACATTTCCATTCAAACAGTTTCATTCTCACCATTCCATCGCGTCTGAGTCAGACTATTCCACAGCATTCCATCTCTACTGTTCACCTATGTTCCAAACCCCTTTTTCTTCTAAGAAGAAACTTTGTTCGAATTCCTTTACTTAGAATCTGGGATACTACTACTGTCTTCCAGCAGGTAACTCGCTACTCCATCAGTTCCTCTATTTCCTGGCTTTCCCACGCGCTCCCATTACTGTCCTCCTGCAGAGAACCCGTCATCTAGCTTTCCCATGTACTTCCAGATGCACATTTCACATCGTGTAGATAGGTCGTGCAGGAACGGGGATGATTAGTCATGGAACAGTATGAGAAGAAAATGTCTGAAAATTGTGCGTTAAACGAAATAGGACACCTCAATGAGGAAACAATATGGATAGTGCATGATAGAATTTTTGTGGGCAGAACATAGCAGAACATGTCAGATGGATTACACATAGTAGAAAACATTGGTTGTAACGTTATGAAATAATATGGATGGCACATGATAGAATAATGTAGATAGAACTTAGCCAAACGAGTTAGATGAAGGCACATAAAAGGAAAAAATGGTTTGAACAGTACGAAGTAATTTGGAAAGTTCAGAACAGATCACCTGTGATGGGACTTGTTATTCATCCATTGCTCTGGGAGACTCAGTCAAGGCGAAGCTGTTTCTGTGAAATTCATCGTGTAAAGTTTCTCTTCCGGTTCACATATCATTATAGTTTCAAATGACTTTTGGTGGAAAATTAAGTTCAGTAGGGTCAGTCTTGTTGCCACGTCTGCCCCCAAAAGATTTCCATTGTTTCGAGGCTCATCTAAATATTCATTTTGGTTCACACACTTACTTTCAAAGCTCATCAGAGTAATCATCTTCTCTGAACTTCATTTCATTACGAATCTCATCTAAAAGTTCACCGGATACGAAAGAGATTTCAGTCTGAGGCAGTTAATATTGCTCATCTGGCTTCAATTACATTCTGCTTGGGGAGCGCATCAAGAGGGCGTTTTAGGTCTGTTGATGGAAACTTAGAATTGAATCTCGAGGACCTTTAAGAGGGAGAAAAAAATGAGAGCGGTGGATGAACACGGATCATGAGGGTACGAAATGAGAAACGAGAGAGGTAGCGAGTCGCGATAACACGAGAGAGAAGTGGGTGTGTTGATGCTACGGGGTTCGAGGCAGAGCAGCAGTGAACAAGGTTAAGGGAAATTTTACCGAGAGAATTGAGAGCTTAGGAAACTTGGGAGATCTTGTAGGGAGAAATAGATGACGCCAGGGATCTGTTGTGTGATCACGGAAAAAAACGTACAGGGTTAAGGAAAGTCGTAGAAGCAACCAATAGATTAGGATCAGAAAGAGTAAAATGAAAACTAAGACAGAGCCAAGCGAAAATAAAGGGAAAATGCGTGAGACGTAGAGCAACTAAGTAAGCTTTTGCAGGTATAAGGAAATTAAGGAAAGGAAGTTGAAGGGAAAGTGCAAGATGGAAGTCAGTGGAGGATGAAATTAATGAATAGAAGATGGAAGTAGATGAGAATGAGATGGCAGAATTTCGAAGATAGAAGATGAGTGGAGGAGGGAAATTGATGAGTGGAGGAGTGAAATTAATGATTGGAATATGGAAGTCAGTGAGTGGGAGATGGAAGCGTGTGAAAGAGGGAAGTGAGTGTAAGATAGAAGTGAGAGATAGACAGATGTCCGTACATGTAAGACGCGAGGGAGCTGGAAGTGAACAATAGAAGGTAGAGGTGACGAGATACAGATATGCGTGGAAGACAGAAATGAGAACAATAAATCTAAGAAAGATATTTGATACGTCTCTCCAGAAATGTGTGTGACTGGATTTCTAAAGGAATGGGAGCCTTGAAACTGTTACATGAAAAATTCCTGCGGTCCATTTAAACTTTATTTAGATGACGTTAGAGTCTACGTCTGTAGAAAATAAAAGGACTTTACATTAAAGAATCAAAACCGGTTTGTATGCAGGTTCAGTTGTCTGTATCATCACTGTGGACTCCTGTGGGTGGACAGTTCAGCCTGCCGTCATGTGTCATTTTGCACGAACTCGCTTGGCAAAGGTCAGCACAGAGCAGCAGCGAGGCAGTCCCCATGTCACCAGTGCCACAGGTAATCCTCTTTTAACCAGATCGTAATGTAATCCCTTCAACCTCGCCGACCAGTGGCTCGCAGTAATTGATAACCTAAAAACCAGTTTATCACCACCGGACGACCGTACTAAATAAATGGGTTGATTTGTCGTTAATCACAGCGTCCAAATGGAATAAACCTCAGGTCAAAATCTTTTATCATCGGATTACTTTCGCCCCCCTAAATAAAATTCACCTTTCTCCTACAGCAATGAAGTTCTGAGATGGAGTTATATCATAACTTCTGAGGTTACTTCAGCCATCTTTCTCACAGCCAAACTACTGCCTCTTGACCACAGAAGCCATCTTGTCCTCTAGTTAAGCTGATGTGTCTCTGTCATCTCTTGATCCCTGGCTGACAGACAGCCACTTCCGCTGAAAATTCCTCCTTGACACAACAAACCTTTCCTGCTGCTACTCGAACTATTTCGATATAACCAAAGCCTTTTTTGCTGCCAATCAAACTGCTTTACTTCGACCTTGGCCCTTCTGGTACCACTCGGACAACTTTAACACAACGAAAACTTTCGTGGTACCAATCAGACTACTTTGCCACAACCAAAACATTTATGTTACCAATCACTTAAATTTGCTACAACAAAAACCTTTTGTTATCACTCCGATACATAGCTTTACTACATATAAAGCCACTTTGTTGCATTTCAGACGATCCACTACAATCCAAACGCTTGTGATAACAACCCAAACCTCTCAGCTGTCCCTCAGACTTTTCATTACGGCCCAAAGCACTTAGCTGCCTTTCCAACCTTTCCTACAACAATAGATACAACGCTTCCAGCAGATCCTCTAAACCCGTGTGCTCAGACTAAATTCAATTAGCATAACCCAACGCAGCCGGCCCTCCAAACTTGCGTATAAATTATACAGCTTCCCAAATATTCCATTTAATTATGGATTCAGAACTGCTTGATCAAGAAGAGGCAAAGTCCCCAAACAAAGCCTTATTTTAGGTAATGAATCGAGTGAAAAACTTTCGATGTTTCATCTCTTTAAATCACGTTGGGAACGACATGTTTCTTTAAATGTGTGACACTTACAAACTTAGATTTACGCTGTAATCACTTTTCACTGAGTGCCCGCATATCCTTCCTTGTAAATATGAGTGAGTGAGAATTCTAAAAGGCAGGAAAGATAGGTGAGGTTATGTATCCAGGAACTTTTAGGAGACATACTAAGGAGGCAGACAGGGCGAAGGCCTGGTGACAATGTAGCGAAAGCTAAGTCAGTAATAAGAGCGTGTCAGAGTGATGAATGTTAAACCAGTGGCGAGAGGGAACAAGCCAGACGGTGTAAGGGACCTGTTGACGAAAGGACGAGAGCTAAAACAGTGATGAGAGGGAGCAAGCCGGGCAGTGTGAGAAAATGGCGAAGGTATGATTTCCGAGGAGAAATCAATTACTGATATCTCATTTCTCTATCTCTTTTGGATATGTGATTTACACGAAAGTGCACTCGGGACTTACTGTGTTTCATATTTTCCTTGTGGTTGTCGGCAAATTACTGATAACGCCGACCCGCGCTTTGAAACACAGGGCTTCATATGATTGAGACGGACACGTTATAAACTTCTTTACGATGCAGATTGCCGGTTAAGATCTGAAGTTGACGTAGTGAGGGTAGCAAAGCATCACTCTCCTCCTGCAGTAAATCAAAATGTTATTGTCATTGCTCCTCGTGCAAAACCACTTCACTAACTCATACTTTGTTTAACTCAAACAATTTCCTTTGTTAAACATTCTTTTGAAAGGCTTAAAACTAAAGATCAGTGTCAGTAAAAGTCCCCGAAGTAATACCCATTCACCAAAATTCTATACCAGTAAATCACTTCAGCAACCAAACAACAGAATCTTTCACCAACAAATCCGTAGAAAATTAATTTTCTTCGCCAGAAGTGACTTCATATCCAATCCCTTCACTAGCAAATTCACTTCACCAGCAAATCCTTTCACCATAACTGACTTCATAAGCAAATACGGACAACATAATTGAATTTACCAGCAAATCCGTTCATTAATAAGGCATTTCACCAACAAAACCGTTCACCAGAAAGTCGCTTCATCCGCAGATCCATTCACCAGTAAGTTACCTCACCAACAAATACATCAACTAACGTCCAGTTCCCATCAAAGCCTTGGGACTGGCTGAACGAGTCTGTGGATAAACAAAAGACAGAGTTAATTGGGTCAGCGGGACAGCAGGAACAGGTTAACTTTCACACACTCTCCGGCCATCCTCACTTGTTGATCCAGTGGTTTGTTCGAGTTAGCTTGATGCAAGGCCCGCACAAGAACCTCGGTATTATCAAAACTAGTGCACAGAGATCAGCACGACCCTTAAGCACGACGGTAGCTGGCTTCTGAACTGCCGTTAAGGGTCAGATCAAAGGGCATGTCATCCTGCCAAAGGCTTGTCCCGTCGTGCTCAAGGTTCCAACTGCTATGTCTAAGGGTCGTGCCATCGTGCTCCTGGGTTTAATTTTTAAATGGCCGTACCGTCTTGCCCAGAGTTCCCACCTTGATTCTCATGGGCTTGAACGTCGGTGGGCTTCCAGTAGCTTAGAATTAGGATAATTTATACATCTCCCGTAGCACCTAAATTGTTGGTCAGCCTCGAGATGTTCATAAATCTTTCCAGTTGTACCACAATGCTTCAAGGCAGATGTTCGACACGCGTGCCAGAGGTGGTTTGTGAAGAGATTTTGATTTTTTGGCAATGGTAATGATACTGATAAAGATTAATATATATTCAAAAATGAAAACGTTTTTATATTTAGTTACTGATTTATTAGTGTTACTACACCGTTTGATTACGTATCAGTATATGAATTAGCTAAATAAGTTAACTATAAGAACCATAATGGATGTATTTCACAATCATAATTGTGGCGTTACTCAGACTAATGATAAAAGGAGGAACTTGAAGACTTGGAATTTTAACACAGTATACTTGACCTGAGGAAATTAAGGAACAACGTTACCTCTGTACAAGTAAAGGATACATTTACTAAAAATGACATTCCAGGAATTCATACTGAAGTATCGTATATCAAATCGTCATTGCTAGTATTGTGAGTTGATAAGTATGAATTTCTTGTTCCATTCGAGTCATTGTGTAAATTTAATGATTTTGTGTTTGGCTCTTTGTTTAAACAACTGTGTGCGGCTTTATGAAGTGCGAGATATAATCTCCCACGGCTTAATACAAAATAGACTCACCATTTCTGATGCTCTGAAGAACAGTGAGGATGTAGAAACGCTCGGTTCGAATATGCTTTGAGAAACTCTAAATAAAGATAGAAATGAATATAAAGAGTAAAAAATCTATGGGGTGATTCGATAGTTTCTCTATTTATGGGTTATCTTCTTCCCTACTTACATACGTGAATCAAGTTGACAGAGACGTGTAGTAGGCATCTGCGAGACAAACTGACCACGCTCGTGACTATATGTACTTGTAGAAGGTATGGTTGAGTGGAGATGGGTTCCTCCCTGAGTCGCCGTCTCGGCTACACTCGGCACCCGGGAGATGTGTTTGTAAGATCCAAACCTCAGGACAAAGAGTTGAAACATTTTATGTCATGTTCTGTAGTATTTTGTAAGCATGATATGTATTCTGTGATCATATCGCTCGCCTTTAGGTTAAATACATACACACATAACTGTATACTCAAAACCGTCGCCCTAGGACTAGGGGAGTGTCTCGTCTCGTGGCTGGCAGACTTCCTGACCGAGCGAAACCAAACAGTCCGATTTAGGGGAGCCATCTTGACATCACTTCCCCTAACATGCTGTGTAACACACGGCGCCAAGATGGGGCCGCTCTGCTTTTTCATCCTTATCAACGACGCCCTGAGGGACAAGAGCCACCGCTGGAAGTATGCAGACGACTCCACTTTTAGCATCACTATCAACAACAACTCTGCTGAAATTTCAGTACACTTCAGCACATCATCAATAACCCTTAGGAGCAGACCACGGCCAACGACGTGACCAATAACCACACTAAACTTCTTGGTGCAACCATAGATGAGGGTTTAAACTTCAAGAATGATGTCATCACTATCATCAAATCTTCCTCATACAGTCAGTACCTTCTCCGCTGACTAAAATCATTAGACATCCGCCGGGTGAGCCTAGGAATGTGTGTACCATCTTCATTCTTCCTACGCTTCCCCAGCCTGGTCCTCCTCATTAACAGCTAAACAGAGGGACCAGGTAAAAGAGCGCAGAAGAGGGCATGCAGAATCTTCCTGACCCGTCGTACACCGCCTACCAAAGGACCCCTCATCTTGCTGAACCATCCACCTTCTCCGACCAACACTGGCAGCTCACCCGGCAGTTTGGCAATAAACTGCTGACACACACTCGTCACAGAGACCTCCTCCCTCCCAGTGCCCAACCACCACGGACAACCATTTGTCACCACAATCGACTTGTACCTATCAGAGCTCATACGGACAGATATCAGAACAGCCCATGACCTGCCATTATGAACGTCATACACAATCCATGAACACGTTCATAGCTAGCAAGTAAAGAGCTTAATTTTCTGTTAGTTGGGCTATGTGATATGTCATCTGTTGTATTACTATAACTAGCCATCACTTATGTTCAATTAAGTGCATAATGTTCGAACCACAGCATTTACTCTGTAAACATTTCTGTATATCTGCCACCCTGAATATGTAGATAGATGTATGTACCTCTCTCTCTTATCCAAAGTATGGAAATATCCAGCCCCACCTTTATCTTGAGCTCTTTTATGTCCAGTTTACTAGTTCTGTAATATCTGTTATACCTCACCTATGTAATTTCAGCCAAATGACTGCCTAAGTGCAATAAACCGTTATTCATTTATTATTTTTCTAATTATTCATTTATTTCATATCTTTTTCTTTTTTTCACACCTTTACGCCGTTTCCCGCATTGGCGAGAGAGCGCCAGGAACAGACGAATAGATGGTCTCATTCGCTCTCCTCCATTCTCTATCTGTCATGTATAATGCTCTGAAACCACAGCTCCTCATCCACAACCAGGCCCCACAGACGTTTCCCTCTAATGTACTGGTTCAGCCCATTGACAGGATTTCGTCCCTTGTTTACCACATCGTTCCATGTCTCTGTATCCCATGCACGCCTCACACCCTCCAGCATGTTCGTAACGCGAACAAAACTTTACGTGTTTTAGTATACGTTCGTAATGGCATGTAACGCTGTAATGAGGAAGCACACAAGAATTTCACGATGAAGTGAGCCAACATGTCCCAGGGGGCGCTCTTGGACAGATGGTAGGAATATTTCATTTTCTAGTTTTTATGACTGCTGGCAGCGCCCATGATGTGCTGCTAACGAGGTTAGGAGCATCGTTCAGTAAGTTGGTTGGGAATTTAAGTGTCAATCGTTGCCTGAAGGCGGCCACCTCTCTGGTGCAGTTACGTTGTTACTGTCCACGCTAATGGTTGTTTGTTGCTTTGCCTGCAGTCACAAGTCACTGTGAGTCTCTTCATGATATCTAATTTTCTCTTTATAGATCTCTCTCATCATGACATGCAAATGTTGAATGAATTTGCTGAGATATGAAAAAACTCGTCTTTTTCGTACATTGATGTGAAGGTACAGTATGCAGAAAAAGCACGCTCGTCCATCAAAACATGTTTATCCAATTAAGTTAATTGGAGATCCCACGTAAGGTCTGTTGGGAAGCCATCAAAGTCCTCTTGTGCCAAGTGACTCCTGTTCTGTCATGGTGGTCTCCAGGTTCTCGCCACAGGTCAGCGTGAACCGATGTGACCTGACGAGTTTCTGCTCCTTCCTGTTCCTTGCTGCTGGCACCCGAGGCCGCCAGGACAGATCCTTTCAGTCTGTTCGTGGTCTTCCTCATCGCTCAGTTAACCCGTCGTTTCTTGGTGATTATAATGTAGTATTTTAGGTTAAACCGTTGATCTAACTGGTCAGTCACTCTGGAAAATCTGAAATCTGAATCTGAAAGCCTTTTTGACTTGAACAAGAACTAAAATTGCACATCTAATTTGATCTACCTACATTACACATCTACTTGTTCACTTCTGACCTGATGTACTCTCTTACTTGACCTGACCTGACCTGACCTGACCTTCAGGCCGTCGCTCACGAGATTCAGGTCCTTTGTGACCCGAATACCTGACCTGGGCTGGCTTCTTCAGTCTCTTCCTGTTATACCCTCACGTAGGGTCCTTGTTCACGAGGGAGCGATAAGCACCGCTTCATCCCTTTTAATTGAAATTCCTCTCTTCCTCTCCACTCTTTGTAGTTCTAATTGGGTGGTTAGAGGGGCGGGAAAAAGCAGGGGTTAGTTAGGGAAAGTAAAATGGGGAACCAGGAGATAGTTTTCGTGTGTAAGGACACACTGTGTACATTAACTGAAGTATATGAATGGTTCACCGGATATGTTTTACTTGGTGCATTGTTAACATTGCCTGGCATACATAATTACCCTCTTCTACCACCTCTCCGCAGCTGTCTGCCACCACCACCATCGCCGTCACCACTACCACCACCATCACGAGGAAGGTCATTTTCCTTGTCAGCGAGATAATTGCCCAGACACAACAAGGGGGGGGGGATGGCTTGTCGCCTGTGCCTGGCTGTTGTTTCCGAGGCCTCTGCTGCAGGATCCTGTTGACTTGGCTGTCAAAGAGAACAACATTATGTGGGTCACTAGGTAATCAAATCATGGACGACGGTCTTGAATTACAGATGATTTCGGTTACGAAAAATGATATCTATTGCTTTATGCTTGGACCCCACGAATTCATTAGTGAAGAGTTTGCAATTATAGTTTGACGTATAATTTTCCAAGCTACATCACTGAAAGTGGCCACTTTGTGATCATCAGGGAAGACGGTGAAGGCAAGAGAAGCAGTGTTTGCTTGTGAACTCTTCATGATTAATATTATTAGTTACGGACTGCATAATCACGATGACTGGATAATTATGAGGGCTAATTCATTTTGAGGATTGTTTAATCACGAACATTGGATAATTATGAAAACTGAGTATTTGGGATTTGACCAAGCAAAAAGATACCCATGAACTTTACACACGAAAATGTCTACGATCAATGTAAAGTATTCATCATACAGACATTGCAATGTCTTGTCAATACAAGCATGAGGAGTCTGATGAAGCAACTTGTAGCAAGTGACGGTGGCTTCAGTGTCTGTTATTATACGTCCAGCCTTTCCTTGATGTCCGGAATGAGCGAGCCGGACTTGGGTAAGGACGGAGGCGCCAGGAACCACGGATGTAGTCGAGACCGATGGGAACTTTTTGCTGTTGATAAATGAAAACAAGGACATCCAGGTCTCTTACAAGTCATCGAGAACCTCTCGTTTCTCATGGTAATTTCCCAAAGTGTGCCCGGTCAGGGAGACCTCAGTGGAGTTCAAAAAGAAAAAAAGAAAATCCTGACCGGTTAATTCGAGTCAACAGACTGTCGATTGGAAGATCCTCTTTAGATGTCTGGCAGCCTGGGTCTAGGCCGGTAATGTGTCCACCTGCTGACAGTTGAACCCTGACCCAACTTGGACGTCTTACGACACCTGCGTTCTACCAGCTCTCGGCCGTATGCTGACACCTTCCTCCCCTTATCCCTTGGCCCTCTGCTGACACATGCCTCCACCTACCCTCGGCCATCTGCTGACACCTGCCTCTCCTCTCCCCTTGGCCGTCTGCTGACACCTTCTTCTCCTTCCCTACGGCCGTCTGCTGACACCTGTCTCCTCACCTTCGGTATCTACCGACAACTTCCTCCTCCTCCCTCGGCTGTCTGCTGACTCTTGCCTTCCCTCCACCCTTGGCAGTCTGTTAACAGCTCTTTTTTTTCCCTCTCTGGTGTCTGCTGACACCTTGCTCTCCTCCCCAGCTTGCTGGCACCGCACCAGGTAGACGAGTTTGCAGCGCTGACTTCGTCCTGGTGATCATTCACTGATCTCGGACGAAGTCGCAAGTACTCGGCAGCTGGTGGTCTGAGCCGGTGATACAGACTGTAATATTTTTTTAACCTAATATTTCTCAGCGGGGAGTGGTGTGGGGGTGGGGGGGGGGTCACGAACCTCCGATGTTTTTCTGCCTGACCAATACATATCGTCAAATATGCAGTTATAGAAGCGACTATGAAAATGTAAAAGTTATATGAAAAATCACATATTTCTTAGAATTCTGTTACTATCACAGGTGAGTAAAGAGCGAGCTCTGAGCGTAATGCCAAAGCAAAGACCCAGGCACTGACCCTGGACCTCACGGGCACGGGTGAAAAGACCTTTAGAGTCGAAAGCTGGCGATATTTAGAGTTCAGGTCGTTTATATCTAATGCTGGTGAGTTTTACAGACAGAACATTAAACTGAACGCTGGTAAAGTTTAGTGATTATAGACCAGCATCTTTCATTGCTGATGATCCTTAAAGGCGAAGTTTGCCAGGTTGATTTTTTGTGGGACGGAGAAGCCAATTCCCCTCAGATAAGACGAAATGTAAGAGAACACACGTTGGGAAACATTTTACCAACTGCGGCAAGACGTTCTGACGACCATTCAGTACGATGGCATGATGGCCTATCCTTTGACCCGTACCTTAAGGGTCAGGTCAAAGGTCACACACACACAAAACCTAGGCTCGTTCCATCTTGCTCTAGGGTCGTATGGTCGTGATTAAGGCTCGTACTGGCGCACTCGAGGGGTTAAGAAAAGAAAAAAATCCACACTGGGACACAAGCGCAAGAATTGCACTTCGTCCTGGCCTTTAAGTTAACATGTAAGAAACATGAGTCGCCTCCAGTGGGTCTGTAGGACTGACTCTGCAGAGAAAGAATTTCTCTTTCCCATTGTCGTGGGCAGGTGTTTGTATTCCCACGACACTGCATGCGTGTCTTAGAATATGAGTGTGGAAAGTGTTTATATACCCAGTGCTCTACAAGTATGACTTGGAATATAAGTGTGTGTATGGGACATCAATCACCCACATGCTGGATTCCTTTAGATTTTTATTGGTGAAATCCACAACTCGTGCGGGGAATAAATACATGGGGTCTCTCAGCTCGCCCCTGTTATGTAACATACCGTGCAAATATGTAGGTAATGACCCAACCACAAATATGTGTGTGCCAAAGTACTAAATACATTGGGTCCTCAACTCATCACTGTAACTTAATTCACATACACAGTGTCCATATGTACTGTGCTTTTATCTGTGTACTGATTACATGAGGTTCTCAGTTTACCTCTGTATGATTCTATATACCCAAGCTTAACGAAGGCCTGTACTGTGTCCCACGCCACAGGACTTTGGTATAGTAAGTGATTAGTTAACTTGTTCCCGTTCTTTCTCCAACGCATTCGAGCGGGTCATCCGTTAATTTCACCTTCCATTTGTGAGTTAGGTGGTGCTTATAACGAGAATGCTGGGAGGACATACAGTTTGACCACTTCGCCAGGCAGCAGTGTCTGCAGGTGTGTTGCCTTACTCATATGGAAGTGAGGTGGTCTTTCACGAGCTAGGAAAAATATTTATACTAACGCAAATTTTTTATGACTCTTCTAGTATGACGAGGGGTTTTCAGGTTCTGTGTATATGTGCCCCTATATGTGATGTAAGAAAGTAAGGTTGCATTTAGCAGTGGTTGAGAGTTTTGTTATGTTTAAGTCCTTTGGCATGATATATATTCTTTGTCTATCCGACTTTTAAGATTTTTCAGTCAGGGTTACACTGGGCTTGCCTGGATAAAGCTAAACTGAGTTAAGTTAGTGTAGGTCGCTTTTCAGGTGATTCTTCGCACTCTTGAGGCGTCGCTCCCTCTCCCCATGTCTATGTAAGGGAAGAACGATGATATAAAACTTATTGCTGTTCTTGTATTCAGCTGACATATATAGCGGCTGTTGTCATTATCTTACACACACACTCATACATATGCATATATATATATATATATATATATATTTGGAAACCATACTTATCGATGACTTTGGGTTCAGCAGTGTGCGACCATGACGTACAGACCTTAGGATATGAGATAAAAGCTGGTTACAGATGATGCAACTGCTGGTGATGGACGCCATTACTGCTGGAAATATCATGTCATACAAAATGGCGTTTTACTCGGGCAGCATTTTGGTAAGGAAAGGGAAGAAAACTGTTTAACGCAGGGTCTGGTTTCTGTCTGTCTTAATAACCCTAATATGTTGATCGCAATTAAAGCTATTTATATACTCACAGTATACTGAAGTGGGCAACACATATGCACTATACTGAAGCAGGCAAGATAGGTCCAGTATAATGAAACGACAACATAGGTAAAGTATACTGAAGCTGGCAAAATAGGCGTAGTATACTGAAGTGGGCAACATAGGCCCAAATTTTTGAAACGGGTAACATAGATAAACATTATTCTGAAGTGGGCAATATAGGTACATTATCCTGAAGCGGTCAGCACAAGCACAGTACTC
Organism: Panulirus argus; assembly: GCA_038088735.1. Taxonomy (NCBI): domain Eukaryota; kingdom Metazoa; phylum Arthropoda; class Malacostraca; order Decapoda; family Palinuridae; genus Panulirus; species Panulirus argus. The sequence continues at coordinate 5,419 of JAYMFT010006223.1, read as the reverse complement.
TGAAGTGAAAAACATAGGTACAGTATACTGAAGCTGGCAACATAAGTGCAATATATTGAAGGAAGCAGAATAAATACAGTACACTGAAGTGGGAAACATGAGTACATTGCAATGTACAGGACAACTCGCGTTGCTATGCATTCGTAATACAACAGGGAGAAGCTTCCAACCGTGCTGATGTGTGAAGGATATAACACTAGTGTATTGGAAGGATAAGTGTATAGCAGGATATGTGGAGAGCAAGGGTAATTTTTGTAGAGTAAGGGTAACCGTAGAATAAGGGCAGTCATATATAGCAAGAGTAAGTGTAGAGCAATGATGATTGTAGAGCAAGGGTAACCTTAGAACAAGGGTGATTTCACAGCGCGGGTAACTGTAGAAAAAGAGCAATCGTAGAATAATGGTGATTCTAGAGCGAGAATGACTCGAGGGAAAGTAATAGCAACATGCTATGTTATGACAAGGCAGGGAGACGCGCTGTATAAAGAGCTGGCAGTCCAGTGCCGTAGAGCCCTAGAGAGCGTCATGACGCCCCCCCCCCTCTCTCATTGCTTTATCGCCCCTGCTTGCGGGAATATGAGTGTTTACGATTCAAGGCACGCCCACTTCCTCCAGCCTGGGCCGGGCGCTCGTCTGTCCCTCCCTCTCCCTGCCCTGTGGCTGCCCAGATACGTAAAACACTCCTCTCGGGGTTGAGTTATACATCGGGGGTGTCTGTCTGTCTCTCTGTCTGTCTGTCTTAACTGTTTATCCAGTTGCGAACTCCTCTCGACACAGCTGTTTAATCTGTCTGTTGGGTATGCCTGCTAATCTCTCTCATAGTCAGTTGTCTAAGTTTTCTGTTTGTCTCACAGTTTAGTTGATCTTTATCTGCCTGACCGTCTGTCTGTCTGTCTGTCTCTGTGTATATCTGTCTGTTTGTATTTCTGTCTGTCTGTCTGTCTGTCTCCCCATCTGCCTCTTTCTCTACCCGTGGGCACCACAGTGACGGTAGGGAAATGCCCCGAGGGACCATAACCCAGACCTCTATAGAAGGGACGGCGGCAGTATCTCATATCGTTACTGGCCTCTACGGGAAGACCCGCTTTTCCTCTGTAGACCCGGCGGGCTCAGCACCAGTAGGGTGACTGAGAGAGAGTCCGCTGTACTGATGCTGCCAAATATTTTGAAGGATTTAGGGAGGTCACTGAGGTCTTGGTGAGTTAGTTTATGTGCCACCCAAACAGGCTGTGGGTTGGACAAAACGTTAAAGGCACTCGACAAACTTAAGTGTATAAAGCTATATATATATATATATATATATATATATATATATATATATATATATATATATATATAGAGAGAGAGAGAGAGAGAGAGAGAGAGAGAGAGAGAGAATTATATAGTTATATAGAAATGGCCTTTTTTGTTTACACACACACACACACACACACACACACACACACACACACACACACACATGCCCCCGTGGTGTAGTGGTTAGCATCACTCACCATGAATCAGGGCGTTCCAGCCCGGCGTCAAACCCACATGGGTTCGAATCCTGGGCGTGGCAGTCGGCCTACACCCAACCCAAGTGCTCATCATCCCCTTGAGGGACTGGTAGATGAATGGGTTCCTGGCTTAGGCTGGTGTGTGTATGTGTGTGTGTGTGTGTGTGTGTGTGTGTGTGTGTGTGTGGTGTACTTACGTACATACATACGTAGGAGAGAAGATATGATGTACACGAGCACATCCAAGGTTAAGAGACTGGGCAACGCGAGTGTAAAACTCTCTCCCCGTAACACACAAAGAGTAAACACACACACACAACACAGAGTGGGTCAGTACCCATATATAATGTACATGGACAACAGAATACTATACGAGTCAGGTTACAGAGCTGAGCAGTTTTGTTTAGTATGGGTCGGGTAGCGCTGGGTCAAACGTAGAGGTCTCGCCTGTAGATTAATTGGTCCTTTCAGCCGGAGTACACTGTGATATTACCAGTGTCGACGCACAGGGTATGAGGTACGTGTTTTGTATAGGGTGACGCTGCTGTGTGTCGTGGAGGTGAGCCGTGGACACAAAACACCGTTTCAAGGGGACCGAAAAGTATAGAGTCGCTGCTCTTACGGCAAGAATCATACGTCGAATTAGTTTACAAGGTGGCTTGTCCTGTGACCCTACATACCGTGCCTACGTACGGCTGCGACCTTATGAAAGCCTACATATATGTTGTAAAGTGTCTCGCTGTTTAGCTTCTTATTTTCTTCCTGATCCAGTATTTCAGCCACGGGATTCGTTTCCTACACGGTGAGTCTGTTGACGGTGTTATATCCCTGAGTGGGGGAGCTCGAGGGGTCACTCACTCCCGTGGACAGCTGGAGGGGATGGGAAGGTTGTCCGTCTCAAAGCTCGACCCGGGAGACTTCCGGGTCTGGAGTCGGAGGGCCGGTGCTGCACGCAACACGTTGTCTGCACGTACGCTTCCATACCTGACCTGAACTCATTGTTACTAATGAGTGATGTATCAGCAGTACTAGAGAAAATTTGTGTGCTAATTAAGGGGAACGCATTTTTTTTTTTCCTATGAGAGGATTTTAGAGCGACTTTGAAATGAGTCAACGTATAAGTGTACGTGAGGCAGCGTCAAGTAAAGCAAGGTCATGGGAAAGTCGCCTGGTCTGACCGAAGCTATACAGTCTGACAGCATACTAATGGAAGGAACAAACAGTACCATGTGTATTTACGCTTCCGTGGTCTAGTGTACATCAGGAGAGGAAGTTTGATATAAACCCGGGGGTCAAGTTTACCGTAGACTGCAACGTCGACCCACATGCATGACCGCAGTAAAGACAGAGACGTAAACATACGGCATCTGACCAAGCGGGAAGAAGACAGGAAAAAAGTGAAGATCAGTACGGAAAGTGAACACCAGAGGACAGATGAAATAATGACACAAAAACATTAATGACATGTGGATGTGAAACGCAATGGTGTATTGACGGTTAGAGAAATACAAGAGACTTGACGTAGATTGAATGGATAGAAGTAAACACAAAGGGTGCGTGTATAAAGAAGGGATATTCTCACTTTAAGCCTGGGTCCTGATCGGAGAAAATACATAAAGACAGCGAAACCTTCTCAAAATTTTAGCGCTAGTTTAGGTTTGGAGACAGCGGGGCTTGGGGAGACGGCTGGTTACCAAACCGGATGATGATTTTCGGTAAGCTGCAACCTGCAGTTCGTCCTTATAGTGGGAGTTCTGTCCACGTCAGCAGGAGGTGCTTAGCATGCATCCTTCAGCAGAAGAGAAAAGGTTCCAACGAGCCAGAAAAAAGGAAGGAGCAATGCTTCAGTTTCTCTTGTAAGTATTAACTATTTGTGTTATTGTGGTGTCAACATTATTTTCACCGCAACATGTCGGAAGAGACACACTTAGAGACTATGACGTGGTAGCGGAGGAGAGATGTGTTTATGCTATGGGCGGGATGGGGGAGGATGGGGTCGTTATACCACGGGCAGTGTTGCCAGCCAGAGGGGATGTGGTAGCACCGTCATCGGATGATGCTTGTATGGCCCGTAGGAGCTGTGTTACAAGGGGAGATTTGTACCTGCGTTGCACGTGTTACTAAGGAGGAGATCCGTAAGCGTTACGAAGGCAGTTAAGAGTTTTCTTAGGGAGATGACATTGTTACAAGAGTAAGTTGAGCGCTAAAGGTGACGAAATAATGTGACTGAAACAATGTGAGGATGATATAATTGTAACACCAGGAAAATCTATTTGTATTACTTTTATATTCAGGTGAACAAAAAGCACGTACCAGAGCCATGATGTTACCCAGGAAAGTGGGGACAATCTTTTTCTCGTTATTTATCTCTTTATTCACTTATGATAATTTGCCTCATTTATTCCACTCTGATTGTTGGCTTTCTGGTCCTTAGTCACAAAGTTATTATATTACTTTTTTTTTCATTTGTGTGTGTGTGTGTGTGTGTGTGTGTGTGATAAGCTATATGTAATTACCCACTTGTACTGTACGGGGCGGGAGGGAGTTCTACACTCGAAGGGCCCCGTCTCTTGAACTTTCTTATATAACTTGTAAAGCCTCTGTATGTGGTCCATACTTCATCTTATAACTCAGTCTATATGATTCATACACTAATCTTATACTACCGACATACCTCTTTCTATACTTTTATTACAGGACAGGTTTTTATTATCATTCTATGCCCTCTGGCTGATCATCCTTCGAAGGACTGCTTATTATCTGCGTCATCGACCTGACTTAAAAACTTAATGGTTGTGACCAGTTCATTCCTCTCTCATATCTCATCCATGCGGCGAATATTCAAGGCCTCTAACCTTTCTCTGTAACTCAGCTGTCTTATGTCCGGTACCATATTTCATGTCCTTCTCTGGACTTTCATGTTATTTCATTGTGATTCTTAAAGTTTGGTGATCAAGTGAGGATGACCTCCGCCATATGGTCTGTACGACTGGAAGTATCCGGACCAATGAAGCAGCAATGGTCCCAAGAGCAATAAGCATAAAATCTGGGCAAGAAAGGCCACTGCGCTAACCTCAAGTCCCTGAGTTAGCATTATTAGAGGAGGATAAGAAGTGTCCAGTTGGAAGTAGTGCATTTACGGAGAGAGGGTTTGGAAGTAGAAAAGAGGTCGATAACATTATAAGAGTGGTTGTGAAAGTCGAGCTGGATGTATGATACGTTTTTCCAGACTGTTAGGGGGGAAAGAAAAAGGACCTCGATTCCACTGGGATCATCCCCAGTAGAAAAAGCCAGTCTCTGTAGTGTACATTGGCATCAGCTGCATAAAGAGATTCACCGTATGGATGTGAGGAGAACAAAGCTTAACGATAGGACGTCAAATTGTCGAAGAGTTATACATAGAGTGGTCAGGGGAAAAGTACAAGTAAAGTTTAAGAGATTTAACAAATTTCAAACCAGAAGTCACTGGATATGGACAACTCAAGACTGTGAGTCAAGCAACAGGTATTTTTACACTACGTTAAGCAAAAACACCGCCTTTCGAATGGAAAGGATGGTCAGGACCATAGATGGGAATTTGATGGTGAAGAGAAGATATAGCCTTGGACAGGTGAGTTATAGAGAGATGAGGTGAGGAAGTGAAGTCATGGCGTTCAACAGACGGGAGGTTGGATCTGAGGCAGCGAATGTTGCAGATGTGGATAGGGAAAGAGCCAGGTCTGAGGGTAGTGTTGGAGGAGTAGGGGTCACGTGATGGCGGTCAGGAGCGTTCCGGGATGTGACCTTTTTTATGTTCCAGTTTTCTTCAACCGGAGGCACCGTTCCGACTTAGTGTCGGAGAGATAGTATATCATGTATATATATATATATATATATATATATATATATATATATATATATATATATATATATATATATATATATAT
>JAYMFT010006212.1:0-17114 GCA_038088735.1 Panulirus argus | reverse complement strand
GTTCTGTACATGCCTTCACTCTCTCAATCAATACCCTCCCATACAATTTTCCAGGAATACTCAACAAACTTATACCTTCTATAGTTTGAACACGCACCTTTATCCCCTTTGCCTTTGTATAATGGCACTATACATGCATTCCGCCAATCCTCAGGCACTTCACATTGAATATTCTTACTAAATCTCTCATAAATGCCTTCCATCACAATAAAACATTTTATCTTTTAAAGTTTTCTTCATTTCTCTGAAATTCATATTAGGACAAACACATGTTCAAAACAGGTGAATATCCATGTGGATGTGCCAAATATGAGCTTTGAGGTCCCCCTTTGTGGCTGATCTGTGAGGGTAATATGGACAGTTAAATGGTTTTCCCCAGTGTGGGTTCACATATGTCCCATATCAAGTTTGCTTCGGAATCCTTTAGAACATATTGCACAGAAGTAGTGCACGAGGACGAATGCTCTTAGGCATGGAAGGATGAGGCATTGCTGAGCGATCCAGCTGAAATTCACATAAGTACAAACACATGTTCAAAACAGAAGGCGAATATCCATGTGGATGTGCCAAATATGAGCTTTAAGGTTCCCTTTTGTGGCTGATCTGTGAGGGTAATATTGACAGTTAAATGGTTTTTCCCCAGTGTGGGTTCACATATGTTCCATATCAAGTTTGCTTCGGAATCCTTTAGGACATACTGCACAGAATTAGTGCGCATGAGGACGAATGCCCTCAGGCATGGAAAGATGAGGCATTGCTGAGCAATCCAGCTGAAAAGGTACAGATGATGACTAAGTTGAGCCACTCATCTCTAAACTGTCCATTGGGAGAACCTGAGAGTTGCTGTTTGTAGCTGATGGCTCTAGTTCATCAGAGCATCAGCCAGTGTCCTCCCTGGGGATACAACATGACAGGTATATTCAACAAATTTATACCTACATAATTTGAAGGCACCTTTGCCTCCCTTGCCTTTGTAGTGGCACTATACAAGCCCTCTGCCTATACTCAGGCACATCATGATCCATATATACACTGAAAATTTTAACCTATCAAGTCATCCCCTGTTAATTTTAATTAGTACTGTATTGGTGAAACTGATTTTGGGAAAAGTACACTTAAAATCAATGAGATAGATGGTGACTAATTCTGATGCAGATCAAAGTTTGACAAAAGTAGTGATGGATAACAAAGTGTGGAAAGATTTAGAGTACAAACGAACAAGGATGCACAGACAGAAAAGAGGACAAACTCTTTTAATATGCTGACACGGTCAATGAATGCTTAACTAGAAAGGAGACTTTATTAAGACATTTGACTAGTATGTACAAAAGTATTGTAAAAAAGTTACATCTTTGGTGATGTGCCAAGTTAGACACTCAAACAAACACTCATTATGTTGAGTTGGTTGTGCGATGCTTTTCTTTTTTCAATGTAAATCCCCCATACGGTCAAAGAAGACCTTGGTTTGTTACAGCTTCATTTCAATGATTTAATGAAAATAATTTTTAGCCAGACTAGAAAAAAAAAAAATCTCGATTTTATAACCTTGGTATGGTACACAGAAAATACTTTGATTTTCACAGTATGCTCAGTTTTGTTCCCAAAATTCTCAACATTTGTAACAGCACATATAAAAAACATTAAAATATTGAATATTTCCTTTACACTCACAAGATTACAACTCTTCAAATAATACTAGACCATATTACAAACTGAAAAGTGATAAATATGCTTGATTTTTACAACAAAAAAGCACACTCATGGTGAATACAATCCACCAGGAATTTCAAATGCTTTTACCACATTATATACATTGGCACCATATAGGTCCAATTCTTTCAGAAGAACAAGTACCATGGGTCATATATATATGGAATACATATGACATGAATACCCAGGAACAACAAATACCAATTATTTATTTCAAACTTGCAAAATGATTTCCTCATTGTATAGAAGATTTACATGGTATTTTAATGTATGTACAGTATTAACAATGACAGCTTACAAACAGCAGTCACATTTGTATCATTCCCAATGTACACAATTTACACTTGCAGATTATGCCCTTTCACTACTCACTGTAAACAGCACTCCATACTTACATATTATAAACTGTCGTCATGCCCTGAAGAAAGGTTTCTCCACTATAATCTAAAGAAAACTTGCACCAGTGGATGTGATATTCAAAAGTATGTGAAAGTTAATTACATATATCTACAACAGTATCATGATGAATTGGTCTAGTTTACATTCCTAATATACATCACCAGCAACCAAAATACAACATGCAAATAATAAAGGGTTTACCAATATTATTTGATGTTAAACAGCCCAAAATCACCATGGACATTATGACAAAAGTGGGCTAAACTCAATACCTTACAATTTCACAGAAATGCAATAAGCTTACGTTACTCTCTCCGTACACAACACTTCAATCACAAAAGTACTCATCAAATTCAACCAATAAGAACTTGCTATTCATATAGAAATAAAAGTTTGATCAGGCATTCATGTGTTCATTTTTTTTTTTTAATCCTGTATACAAAGAACTATGTAGAGGGATGGGCACAACTTAACTACTATAATACAAAACATCAAGAAAAAGTAAAATGGGGAATAAACCCTGAGCTGGAAGGAGATTAAGCTGAAATATTTTTACAGTAAAAACCGCAGATGCTTATTTGTGCACGTCTACTGACAGGCACTTCAGTAAAATGTTTACATTTTTGTACTTGTCACACTTTCTTACTTCTCACTGTAAGTAAGTAATGACTGCTTATTCATACATGTAGATTTTAACAAATATTCTGAGCATGTCTGCTGGATATTTGAAATGAACGTGATGGTCAACAACCAAAGTGTTTGGGGAAGATTCTGCATGTGACATTCTGCTTTGAATGTGCAAAAAGGTGTTCATGATATAAAAGTAAGAACATGGAATAACAATCTGCATCAGTGTAAACTAATCTCATTACATAGTGAACTTTATCATGGGTTCTCTCATTATTTATATTGTTTTATCTTCCTATTAAATCTTCCAAACAAATTAAGGCATTATATATGAAGTACCATTTTTTACAAAAATCTGCCAGGTTAACCACAAGGTAAAATTTTACAGCAGAAAAATTTGATTACTCCAGAAAAGGGCTGTTTTAAAAAGCACTACATCATTCCTTAAACATTTCTTTTTTGTTGGTGACAAATTTTCTGTGATACGAACATTTTAGATTCTTTTAAATTAAAAGAAATAGAGAAATTTCTTAAAGCTATTTCATTTACAATAATGGTACAGAAACTATAATTATATAGTATAACTCACAATATTCACATATGACTCCTTAACAAGGTTATATCTATTGAAACATTGAATGGACACAGTAGCACCATTAAAATACCATAGAGTGAATGCATTTCTATTTTTTTAAACATTCTTTACAAAACGCAAAGAACTCAAATATATAATGCGTTCCTAACTACAGACGGGAAAGCTCAAAAGTATAAAAATATTCACATATACTGATGCATTTATTTATAATTATAATATCTGGAAAAGTCTTTCCACAGCTTTATCATCCTACTACAGTACCAAAATGACATATTTTAAGTGAAATACCTTACCTTAACTTCCTGCCCCTGGAATTCCTTGCTGTTTTCATTATGCTCCTGCTACACTCAAGAAGCTGGCCACATCCCCAGTTGGGACCATAGCTGTCTCAGCTAACAAAAAAAAAAAAGTTTTTCTATATATTTCTTACACGTTCTTTAAACCAAACACCTAACCCACACGTCCTCTACCACTTCTGAAACCACACTGCTCCCCAGTCTGATGCTCTGTACAGGCCTTCATCCTATCAGTCAATAACTTCTCATACAACTTAACAGGTATACTCAACCAAATTATAATTTTAAGGTTAAGTCATCTATTCTGGATGCCACCTTGCTCAAGCACGAAATAGCAAACAAGTATGAATGAAAATATATACATACTTTCTTTTGCTGTTAAACAATTAATTCTAATTAATTCTAATCCTAATAGTATAACTGTTGTGCCAACTTACAAGGATACCTGTTTTGCACCTGCTTTTAGCTATTATAAGAAACAGGTGAAATACTTTTACTTAAAGACAAGACCAGACAAGAAACTGTATATGTACTGTGGACATTTACTGCTTACTCAAGAATACCAGTGGAAGCAGGGTGGTGGGTTTATACATGTTTACATCAAAAAATTCTTAAACAAAATCATAAATCAACAGTCTTTCTTGCTTACTTCCTCTAGTGTTTTTCATGGTTAAAAAATGCAGAGGTATGATCAATAACAATTCCTATTACATCAGACACAAATTTGGATTATGTATTGCTATTTCCGAGACAACTGGAAAGTCAACCACATTCAACAAAGCCATGCATAATTTCTGTTTTCAGCAAGGGCTTTTAGGTAATACTGTATAAAATCAACATGACCTAAGAGCTGTGAGCCATGCAGACCCACCATGGTACAAATTTTGCAATATGTTTTCCCATAAAGAGAGAGTCTTTCATGCAGTTTACTACATTAACTAAGTGATTACGACACTTTAAAAGTTGCAATTAATGATGCACTTTTTAACTGAGAACAATCACAAGATTTCGACTTTTAAGTACTATCAAGACCAGGAAGCCTTTTCTCCATGTTTCATTTAACAAGAGCTTTTGTGAGTGGCTCATATTAAAAGTATTTTAAACTGGCTCCTTATTTTCCTAGAAAACATACTTGCCATGTGTGCCTCACAAGAAATAAATATCTTAACTTTTAGGTAAGGTCATAAAAACTATGCAAGTTTTAGATATCACAAGAGGAGTTTTTTTAAGGAAATAGTCTTTGTCATTTTTCCAGTCGATTCCATGCTGTATTCTTCACAGAAGAACATGTTTATGTGTCCTTCAATCTTAGAGAGTGAGCTTTATAGCAATGTAAAGACTACAACACACACACAAAGTACTTCACCAATGTAATAAAGACAAAATATGGCCTAGTGTTTGTGATGAATGCTGAAAACTTTGGTGAATGGGGCCACTAACTTGCACATGAATGATTACATGTCATGAAGCACAACATGACCATTATGACCTACATATATCTCGCTCATGCATAATGCAATGAAACCACAGCTCTCTATCCACATCTAGGCCCCACAGACCTTTCCATGGTTTACCCCAGAGATTTCAAATGCCCTGGTTCAGTCCATTGAGAGCACGTCAACCCCAGTATACCACATCGTTCCATTTCACTCTATTCCGTGCACGTCTTTCACCCTCCTGCATGTTCAGGCCCAGACTGCTCAAGATCCCTTTCACTCCATCCTTCCACCTCCAATCTGGTCTACCGCTTCTCCTTGTTCCCTTCACCTCTGAAACATATATCCTCTTTATCAACCCTTCCTCACTCATTCGTTCCATGTCCAAACCATTTCAACACACCCTATTCTGCTCTCTCAAGCACACTCTTCTTATTACCACACATCTCTCTTACCCTTACATTACTTACTCGATCAAACCATCTCACACCACATATTGTCCTTAAACATTTCAATGCTAACACATCCGCACTCCTCCGAACAACTCTATCTATAGCCCATGACTCGCAACCATATAGTATTTATTGTTGGGACTAGTATTCTTTCAAACATACCCATTTTTGCTCTCCGAGATAACGTTCACTCTTTCTACACATTCTTCATTGCTCCTAGAGCCTTCGCCCCTTCCCCCACAATATGACTTACTTCCACTTCCATGGTTCCATTTGCTGCAAATCCACTCCCAGATATCTAAAACACTCCAATTTTTCTCCATTCAAGCTCACATCCCAAATAATTTGTCCTTCAACTCTGCTGAGCCTAATAACCTTGCTCTTATTCACATTTACTCTCAAATTTCTCCTTTCACACACTTTTCCAAACTTAATCACCAACTTCTGCAATTTCTCAATTGAATCAGCCATTAGTGCTCTATCAATGGCGAACAACAATTGACTCACTACCCAGGCCCTCTAATCCCCAACAGACTGCACACTCGCCCCTCTCTCCAGAACTCTTGCATTTACCTCCCTAACCACCCAATCCATAAACAGATTAAACATCCATGGGGACATCACACACCCCTGCCGCAGATCAACCTTCACTGGGAACCTACCACTCTCCTCTTTTCTTATTCGTACACATGCCTTACACCCTTGATAAAAACTTCTCACTCCTTCTAGCATTTTACCTCCCACACCATATATTCTTAAGACCTTCCATAAAGCATCTCTATCAACCTTATCATATACCTTCACCAAATCCATGAATACCACATACAAATCCATCTGTTTTTCTAAGTATTTCTCACATATATTCTTCAAAGCAAACGACTGATCCACAAATCATCTACCACTTCTAAATCCACACTGCTCCTCCCCAATCTGATGATCTGTACATGCATTCCCCCTCTCAATCAATACCTTCCCATTCAGTTTTCAAGGAACACTCAAGAAACCTATACCTCTGCAATTTGAACATTTACCTTAATCCCCTTTGCCTTTGCACAATGGTGCATTACATGCATTCCGCCAATCCTCATGCACTTCACCATGATCCATACATTCACTGAATATTCTTATCAACCAATCAACAACACAGTCACCCCCTTTCTTGATAAGTTCAACAGAAATACCATCCAATCCCGCTGCCTTGCCGGATTTCATCTTCCGCAAGACTTTCACCACATCTTCTCTCTCCACCATACCGCTCTCCCTGACTCTCTCACTTCGCGCACCACCCCGAACAATTCACCCTACATCTGCCACTCTATCATCAAACACATTCAACAATCCTTCAAAATGCTCACTCCATCTCCTCCTCACTTCATCTCTACCTGTTATCACTTCCCCCCTTGCCCCCTTCACCGATGTTCCTATTTGTTCTCTTGTCTTGGGCACATTATTTACCTCCTTCTAAAACATCATTTTATTCTGCCTAAAGTTTAACGATACTCTCACCCGAACTCTTATTTGCCTTCTTTTCCAACCTTTGTACCTTCCTTTTGACCTCCTGCCGCTTTTTCTTATACACCTAGTTATTTGCACTCCTTCCTGGTAAGTATCGTCCAAACGCCTCTCTTTTCCCTTTCACTAAAAACTTTACTTCTTCATCCCACCACTCACTACCCTTCCTAATCTGCCCACCTCCCACCATTCTCATGCCACACGCATCTCTTGCACATGCCATCACTGCTACCCTAAATACATCCCATTCCTCACCCATTCCCCTCACTTCATTTGCTCTCACCTTCTGCCACTCTACACTCAATCTCTCCTGATCTTTCTTCACACAAGTCTCCTTTCGAAGCTAACTTACTCTCACCACTCTCTTCTCCCCGACATTCTCCCTTCTTTTTTGAAAACCTCTATAAATCTTCACCTTTTTCTCCACAAGATAGTAATCAGACATGCCACCAGCTGCCCCTCTCAGCACGTTTACATCCAAAAGTCTCTTTTACACGCCCATCAATTAATCTGTAATCTGATAATGCCCGTTGACCCTCTCTCCTACTCACATACGTATACCTGAGAAGATCTCTCTTTTTAAAGCAGGTATTTCCAGTCACTAGTCTTTTTTCAGCACAGAAATCCACGAGCTCTTCACCATTTCCATTCGCAACACCGAATACCCCACATGCATCAAATACCCCCTGAATTGCCACATTACTCACCTTCGCATTTACATCACATATCACCAATACTTAGTCTCGTGCACCAAAACTGCTGACACACTCACTCAGCTGCCCCCAAAACACTTCCCTCTCAAGATCTTTCTTCTCATGACCAGGTGCATAAGCACCAATAGTCACTCATCTCTCACCATCCACTTTCAGTTTTACCCACATCAATCTGGAATTTACTTCCTTATACCCTATCACGCACTCCCACAACACCTGCTTCAGGAGTAGTGCTGCTTCTTCCTTTGTCTTCCTTAGTTCTTGTCTCTCAGCAACCCCTGACTTCACTCCCAACACTTTTCCAAAACATTCTTGGAGTTACAGTTGCATGTGAAGTCCTTATGTTAATGAGATCTCTAGTTACCGACCAAGATGACGTTATGTTCTTTCGGAGCGGCACCAGTCACAGTCATAATGACCATCAACGGCTTAGTTCCCTCAAGCAACGTAGAATGCCAGGATGTAGGAAATGTCAAGAACCGAGAATATTACAGGTGGTTGGTAAGATCATAAGGATATTAGAATTTGCGATGACCAGAATATTTCATTCAGGAGTAACGCTGGCATGATCGTTTCCGTTCGACGTCACGCAAGTGTAGACAGACTTGTACCGTATAACTGCGGTTGCCCTACACACCTCTCTATTATCCTTACCGCAGCTTCCTAGACGCGGTATAATGATGGCTCGTAAAACATCAGACGCGAAGGTTTTCCTGACTAATGACATAGTTTATCCGTCTCACGACACGACCATGGATGGATCGGATCGGCGTTGCGTCGTACTAGCTGGGGGCTGTTTGATCCACCCACTTGCTACCTCCTTATCCTCCCCCCCGCCCCCACCCCCCGCCACGACCATTACGAGTGCTACCCCGGACCCGATCCCCCCCCCCAAAAAAAAAAAAAGCTACCATCGTTCTTCGCGCGATGAATGGCCATGTTCCGGGAAGGCCGCGGTTCAGGGCAAGCGTCGGAAGAGAAAGAGTGTCGGGTAAGCAACGAGGGAATTTTCGGGCTGTAGGGATGAGAGGGGAAGGTGCTAGTTGGGCTTCGGGCAGGTGTGGGGGGTGGCCATCGAGAAGAGGATGCTGTCCGCTATCCAGTTTGTGATGCAATCAGCTATCCAGTGGTTGAGGCAGTCCACTATCCTGTGTGGGAAGCAGTCCGCTATCCAATTTGTGAGGCAGTCCACCATCCAGTGTGCGAGTCAGTCGGCTATCTCGCGTGTGAGGTAGTCCGCTATCCAGTGTGTGAGGCAGTTCACTGTCAAGTGTGTGAGGCAGTTCGCTATCCAGTGTGTGAGGCAGTCCGCTATCCAGTGTGTGAGACAGTCGGCTATCTAGTGTGTGAGGCAGTCTTCTATCCAATGTGTGAGGCAGTCAGCTATCGAGCGTTTGAGGCAGCCCGCTCTCCAGTGTGTGTGGCAGTCCACTATCCAGTGTGTGAGACAGTCCGCTATCCAGCATGTGAGGCAGTCCGTTTTCCACTGTGTAAGGCAGTTCGCTATCCTATGTGTGAGACAGTCCGCTATCCAGTGTGTGAGGCAGTCCGCTATCTAGTGTGTGAGCCAGTTCGCTATCCAGTGTCTGAGGCAGTCCACTGTCCAGTGTGTGAGGCAGTTCGCTATCCAGTGTGTGAGGTAGTCCGCTTTCCAGTGTGTGAGGCAGTCCGCTACCCAGTGTGTGAGGCAATCCGCTATCCAGTGTGTGAGGCATTCCGCTATCCAATATATGAGGCGGTCCGCTATCCAGTGTGTGAGGCATCCACTATCCAATGTGTGAGGTAGTTCGCTATCCTCTGTATCAGACAGTCCGCTATCCAGTGTGCGAGGCTGTCCGCTATCCAGTGTGTGAGGCAGTCCGATATCCAGTGTTTGAGGCAGTCTTCTATTCTGCATGTGAGGCAGTCCGCTATCATGTGTGTGAGGCAGTTCGCTATCCTGTGTGTGAGGCAGTCCGCTACCTAGTGAGTAAGGCAGTCTTCTTTCCAATGTGTGAGGCAGTTCGCTATCCAGCATGTGAGGCAGCCCGCTCTCCAGTGTGTGTGTCAGACCACTATCCAGTGTGTGAGGCAATCTTCTATCCCGTGTGCGAGGCAGTCCGCTATCCAGTGTGTGAGGCTGTCCGCTTTCCAATGTGTGATGCAGTCCGCTATCCAGTATATGAGGCATTCTTCTATTAAATGTGTGAGGCAGTCTATTATCCATCGTTTGTGGGAGTCCGATATTCAGTTTGCGAGGCAGTTCGCTATATTGTGTTTGAGGTAGTCCGCTACCCAGTGTGTGATTCAGTCCGCTCTCCTGCGTGTGAGGCTGTCCGCTATACGGTGTGTGAGGCAGGCCGCTATGCAGTGTCTGAGGATTACCGCTATCCTCTGTGTGAGGCAGTCCTCTATCCACTGTGTGAAGCAGTACGCTTTCCAGCGTGTGAGGCAGACCGGTATCCAGTGTGTGAGGTAGTTTGCTATCCTGTGTGCGAGGCAATCCGCTATCCAGTGTATGAGGCATTCCGCTATCCAATTTGTAAGTCAGTCCGCTATCCAGTGTGTGAGGCAGTCCGGTATCCAGCGTGTAAGGCAATTTGCTATCTTATGTGTGAGGCAGTCCGCTATCCAGTGTATGAGGCAGTCCGCTATCCAGTGTCTGAGGCAGTTCGCTATCCAGTGTCTGAGGCAGTCCACTATCTAGTGTGTGAGGCAGTTCGCTATCCAGTGTGTGTTGCAGTCCGCTATCTAGTGTGTGAGGTAGTCCACTATCCAGTGTGTGAGGCATTCCGCTATCCAATATATGAGGCGGTCCGCTATCCAGTGTGTGAGGCAGTCCGATACCCAGTGTTTGAGGCAGTCTTCTATCCTGCATGTGAGGCAGTCCGCTATCCAGTGTGTGAGGCAATCTTCTATCCAGTGTGTGAGGCAGTTTTCTATCCAGCGTGTGAGGCAGTCTGCTATCCAATGTATGAGGCAGTTCGCTATCCTATGTGTGAGGCAGTCCGCTGTCCAGCATGTGAAGCAGTCCGCTATTCAGAGTGTGAGGCAGATCGCTATCCTATGTGTAGCAGTCCGCTATCCAGTGTGTGAGGCAGTCCGCTATCCAGTGTGTGAGGCAGTTCGCTGTCCAGCTTTTGAGGCAGTCCGCTATCTAGTTTGTGAGTCTGTTCGCTATCCTGTGTATGAGGCAGTCCGCTATCCAGTGTGTTAGGCAGTTCGCTATCCAATGTGTAAGGCAGGCCGCTGTCCAGTGTGTGAGGCAGTTCACTTTCCAGTGTGTGAGGGAGTCCGGTATCTAGTATGTGAGGCAGTCTTCTATCCAATGTGTGAGGCAGTCCGATATCCAGCATGTGAGGCAGACCACTTTCTAGTGTGTGAGGCAGTTCCCTTTCCAGTGTGTGAGGCAGTCCGTTTTCCAGCGTGTGAGGAAGTCCGCTATCCAATGTGTGAGGCATTTCGCTATCCTCTGTATGAGTCTTTCTGCTATCCAGTGTTTGAGGCAGTTCGCTATCCAGTGTGTGAGGCAGTCCGCTATCCAGTGTGTGAGTCAGTCCGCTATCCAGTGTATGAGGCACTTCGCTATCCAGTGTGTGAGGCAGTCCGCTATCGAGTGTGTGAGGCAGTACGCTATCTAGCGTGTAAGACAGTCCTCTATCTCGTGTGTGAGTCACTCCGGCAATTAGTGTGTGAGGCAGATCACTATCCTATGTGTGAGTCACTCAGGCAACTAGTGTGTGAGGCAGTCCTCTACACAGTGTGTGAGTCTGTCCGCTATCCAGTGTTTGATGCAATCCGCTATCCAGTGTGTGAGGCAGTCATCTATCTAGCGTGTGAAGCAGGCCGCTATCCAATGTGTGAAGCAGTTCGCTATCCTCTGTGTGAAGCACTCCGCTATCCACTGTGTGAGTCAGTCCGCTATCCATTGTGTGAGGCAGTCCGCTATCCAGTGTGTGAATCAGTCCGCTATCCAGTGTGTGAGGCTTTCTTCTATCCTACGTGTGAGGCAGTCCACCATCCAGTGATTGAGGCAGTCCGCTATCCAGTGTATGAATCAGTCCCCTATCCAGTGTTTAAGGCAGTTCGCTATCCAGTGTGTGAGGCAGTCCGCTATCCAGTGTGTGAGGCAGTCCCCTATCCAGCGTGTGAGGCAGTCCGCTATTCAGTGTGTGAAGCGTCCGCTATCCACTGTTTGAGGCAGTTTTCTATCCAGTGTGTGAGGCACTCCGCTATCCAGCGTGTGAGGCAGTCCGCTAGCCAATATGTGAGGCAGATCGCTATCCTATGTGTGAGGGAATCCGCTATTCAGTGTGTAACGCAGTCCGCTATACAGTGTGTGAGTTAGTCTGCTATCCAGTGTGTGAGGCAGCCTGATATCCGGTGTTTGAGGCGGTCTTCTATCCTGCGTGTGAGGCAGTTCTCTATCCAGTGTGTGAGGCAGTTCGCTATCATGTGTATGAGGCAGTATGCTATCTAGTGTGTAAGGCAGTCTTCTATCCATGTGAGGCAGTCCGCTATCCAGCGTGTGAGGCAGCCCGCTCTCCAGTGTGTGTGGCAGACCACTATCCAGTGTGTAAGGCAGTCTTCTATCTATTGAGTATGTGAGGCAGTCCACTATCCAGCGTGTGAGGCGGTCTGCTATCCAATGTGGGAGGCAGTTCGCTATCCTATGTGTGAGGTAGTCCGCTGTCCAGCATGTGAGGCAGTCCGCTATTCAGTGTGTGAGGCAGATAGCTATCATATGTGTGAGGCAGTCCGCTATCCAGTGTGTGAGGCAGTCCGCAATCCAGTATGTGAGTTAGTCCGCTATCCAGTGTGTGAGGCAGTCCGCTATCCAGTGTGTGAGGCAGTCCGCTATCCAGTGTGTTAGGCAGTCCGCTATCCAGTGTGTGAGGCAGTTCGCTATCCAGCGTGTAAGGCAGTCCGCTATCCGGTGTGTGAGGCAGGCCGCTATCCAGTGTGTGAGGCAGTCCGCTCTCCAGTGTGTGAGGCAGTCCGCTCTCCAGTGTGTGAGTTAGTCCGCTATCCAGTGTGTGAGGCAGTCTGATATCCAGTGTGTGAGGCAGTGTTTTATCCTGCGTGTGAGGCAGTCCGCTATCCAGTGTGTGAGGCAGTTCGCTATCATGTGTGTGAGGTAGCATGCTATCTAGTGCGTAAGGCAGTCTTCTATCCAATATGTGAGGCAGTCCGCTATCCAGCATGTGAGGCAGCCCGCTCTCCAGTGTGTGTGGCAGGCCACTATCCAGTGTGTAAGGCAGTCTTCTATCTAGCGTGTGTGTGAGGCAGTCCGCTATCCAGCATATGAGGCAGTCTGCTATCCAATGTGTGAGGCAGTTCACTATCCTATATGTGAGGCAGTCCGCTGTCCAGCATGTGAGGCAGTCCGCTATTCAGTGTGTGAGGCAGATCGCTATCTTATGTGTGAGGCAGTCAGCTATCCAGTGTGTGAGGCAGTCCGCTATCCAGTGTGTGAGGCAGTCCGCTATCCAGTGTGAGAGGCAGTTCGCTATCCAGCGTGTAAGGCAGTCCGCTATCCAGTGTGTGAGGCAGGCCGTTATCCAGTGTGTGAGGCAGTTCGCTATCCAGTGTGTGAGGCCGTTCGCTATCCTATGTGTGAGGCTCTCCGGTATCCAGTGTGTGCCTCAGTCCGCTATAGTGTGTGAGTCAGTCTGCTATCCAGTGTTTGAGGCAATCCGCTATCCAGTGTGTGAGGCAGTCCGCTATCCAGTATGTGAGGCAGTCTTCTATCCAGGATGTTAGGCAGGCCGCTTTCCAGTGTGTGAGGCAGTTCGCTGTCCTGTGTGTGAGGCAGTCCGCTATCCAGTGTGTGAGTGATTCCGCTATCCAGTGTGTGAGGCAGTCCGCTGTGCAGTGTATGAGGCAGTCCGCTATCCATTGTGTGAGGCAGTTCGCTATTCTTTGTGTGAGGCATTCCGCTATCCAGTGTGTGAGGCAGTCCGCTGTACAGTGCATGAGGCAGTCCGCTATCCATTGTGTGCGGCAGTCTGCTATCCTATGTGTGAGGCAGTTCGCTATCCAGTGTCTGAGGCAATTCGCTATCCAGCGTGTGAGGCAGCCCGCTATCCAGTCTGTGAGTCAGTTCGCTATCCAGTGTGTGAGGTAGTCCGTTATCCAGTGTGTGAGTCGGTCTGCTATCCAGTGTGTGTGGCAGTCCGCTGTCCAGTGTGTGAATCGGTCCCTTATCAAGTGTGTAAGGCAGTTCGCTATTCAGTGTGTGAGGCAGTAAGCTATCCAGTGTTTGAGGCAGTCGTCTATCCAATGTGTGAGGCAGTCCGCTATCCAGTGTGTGAGGGAGTCCGCTATCTAGTGTGTGAGGCAGTTCGCTATCCAGTATGTGAGGCAGTCTGCTATCCAATTTATGAGGCAGTCCGTTATAATTTTTCTATGACATGAACTCTAGTTTTACCCAGCAGTCTTTTATGTGGTACTTTGTGGAAAAATTCTTTTTCGGAAGTCTGTATGTATGTAACATTGGAGGGTATTTTGGAGTCCATGATGTTATATGCACGTAGTTATTTTCTATTATCGTTCTATCATCTTCTAAAGATCTGTTGACTTATCCCGAATTATTAGAAGGCTGATAAGGACGTTAGGTGGAGTGCAAGTTCGGTCACCTGTTATGCAAGTTAGTGTCATATGCACAAGACTCCTGTCCTCCGAGATCTGCCTTTCTTGTAAGGAACTGGTGATTAATTTGGTGACAGGCAGTGCTATTTGCCGTCTTAATTCTCTCAGTCTTCTGGGAGAAATATCGTCAGCACCAGTTGGTTGATTCGGGTTTAGTTTTCCTCAATGATGAAGCACATCATTGTACTGAATGTTATGTAATGTCTAATTCCTCAATTTCTGACCTTTGAAATACGCTTTTGTTTTTTTGGTATGCTTGAAGAATTGTGACTACTGAGCACTGAATGGAAAAACGTGTTAAGTAAGGAAGCTGTTTTTTCGTTAGAATTATTTTATTATTTTCTAATGTTTATAAAGAATTCTTCAGAAGTTTTCTTCACTTGAGAAATTTCTCTTTTCAAATTCTTTTCTGTTGATTCAAATTTTCTTCGTAAAGTCTCTGTAATCTTACATACGCTTAACGTTTCTGTGAGTTACCGCTGGGGATCTGTGGGAGGGGCGAGGGAGGTCTGGGGGAATGTGCTGGGGAGGCGTATGGAGGATGTGAGGAAGGTCTGGGGGTGAGTATATATAGGGACGCCTGGTGGAGGGTGTGGGTGGGGGGAGGCGGTGCTTGGCAGGGTGTATGATCCTGGCGGAGATGGACCTTGGACCCGGCCTCATTATCCTCCCCCAGGGACTCATTACTCCCCCCCCCCTTCTTCCCTCACGCCCACCCACCCACCCGCCAGGCAGCCGGCCAGCCAGCCAGCCCCTCCGCCTGCCCCCATTTCTCCCGTCCTCTTCCCCTGACCTCGCCTCTCCACTTCCTTCCTTCTTCCTTCACCTGCCTCTTCATTCTCCCCTCAGCCGGTCCGTAACCCGTGTCACGCCTCCCCCATCCTGCACCTCACGTCCTCTCCCTTTCCCTTACCTTCTCCTCCCTCCCTTTATCCTCCCGTCCCTTCCCCTCAGTTCTCTCCTCCCATCTTAACCCATCCTTCCTACCCTCACTTTCCTCGCCTCTCTGTATAAAATTTTGACCTCCTGTATTCTCCTTCTCCACGTTCTTTACTTCTGCTTCCTCCTCTTCTTCTGTAGCCAGAATTTTCCAGTGATAGAGACAGACCAGATAGAGCACCAAGAAGAGTGAAAAAAACTAATTCCCTCACCTAGGAGTAAACCTTATAAAGGCGCTCACAGACATGAAATACTTTTCTCTAATAAAAGCGCTAAGTTTGAGAAGAAATGCGTTTCAAAATCGTACATAATATCGACAGCATAACATAATGAAATAATTCACGTTGGATAGAGATACAATTACCATAAATCACAGTGTGAAGTTAATCGGGAAAAATTGTGATGCTGATGAGGAAATCCTTTGCCAGGTTTAAAGATCCTGAACACTGAAATAAACAGCCACCAGATGTTGTCTAGGCGATAGCTTTAAACTGCAGCTAATCATACACAGCACTGATGTTGGTATATCAGAAGATATGCCAGTTTGAAAAAGAAAGTGTAAACGTAATGTGAATGGGCACGTAGTTCAGTATCTTTGTTTCCCTTCAGTTCCGATTATCCTTCCCAGATTATCCTGCTTGAATGTAACGAGTTTTCCATTCAGACTTTCCCATAGAATTCCTTGGTAGTATACTATTCCATACGACATGGTGTTCCCTCTTAGACGTTTTCCTGCTGGCATTTGAGCCGGAGGGTGTGGTTGGCGGGGAGGAGCTTTCTCTGTTCTCTTCCTGTTTCTGTGTAGATTTAGGAGGCTGGAACAGTATTACTCTCCTCCAGTAGGTAACCTTGTCGGAGATGTTTAGGTCATCTGTAATGAGTTTTTCCCACGTGCTCCCTCTCCCGTTTTCTCTTAGCGCTCACCACCTGTTCTCCCCATACCTCCACCATTCTTTGATCCATCCCCTTCGTGGTGTCCTGTTGTTTCCTCTCTTCCTCTCTCATGTCTGGCTCGTTCTCGCGTTATGTAACTGCTGTTCTTTCACTCCTTTTTTTTCTTTTCTACGGCATTTTTTTTTTTTTTTACCCTCCCTCCCCACTTATTCCCTTTCGCTCTTGATTGACTGTATGTTTCTTTTCACGCACTGGTAGGTAGGTACACTGTGGCCTCTCTCTTTCTTCTCTCTCTCTCTCTCTCTCTCTCTCTCTCTCTCTCTCTCATTTTAGTATTTATTTTTGTCCTTTTTTTTCCATTCACCATGTGGTCACGATGTGTGGAGGCTTCCTCGCGCACCTCTCGCCTCTCCCCACCCCCCTCTCCCCCAAGTTTCCTCCCCCTCCTCACCCCATACGTGATTACTACCCCTCCCTGATCTCTCCCGTACCCCATTTTCCCGATCTCCCCCACCCCACGTCCTCCCAGTAACCTGGGTTGTTCATAACGACGGTGATACAAAGCCTGGGAGGGGGCGGGTGGGCGGCAGAAGACGGGCCAAGGAGGTTCCAGGAAGACAAGACCCACCCAGGGAGAGAACGACTCTCCCTGGGAGAGGAACCACCTGACTGGCGCGCCCACCTCCCTGGCCTTGTGGGCCTCCAGCCTGCTGGCTCATTAGCTAGTTGTGGGTGTGGGGTGGGGTCGGGGTGGGGGAGGAGTGACGTAAGAGAAGGGGTTGAATCTGAAGGAGAGAGAGAGAGGGAGAGAGAGAGAGAGAGAGAGAGAGAGAGAGAGAGAGAGCAAGACTAGTGTAGCTGAACTGGAATATTGGTTAGTTGATAAATTGAGTACCTGGCTTAGGTTAGTA
>JAYMFT010006201.1:0-17115 GCA_038088735.1 Panulirus argus | reverse complement strand
GGGGATGGGGTATTTTTTCTTCGTCTGTTTCCTGGCGCTACCTCGCTGACACGGGAAACAGCGATCAAGTATAATAATAATAATAATATATTTCTATTGCACCTATATATTCTATCTATTTATTATATACAGCTGTTAGTCTATATCACTTGGGAATCCTTAAAACATCTTTTGACTAGGGTTCATTCTTTTATATACGTGTATCTGTTTTTCATGTTAATTAGTACTAGGAACAGACAAAGGAATGGCACCCATTTGTTCACATTCACTCTCTAGTTGTCATGTACAATTTTCTAAATCAGAGCCCTCCTATCCACAGCCAAATACCATGAACCTTTCTGTGGTTTTGTCTGAGAACTTCCTGTAGCTTAGTTCAGCCACAGACAGCACTTAACACCTTTTGGACCTATTCACTCTAACCCATGCATGCCTTCCACCATCCTGCATGTTCAGGCACAAATAACTCAAAGTTTCTTTTCTTCCATCCTTCATCTCATACTTGGTCTCTCCATATTCATTTTCCCTCTTCAGTTCCTTCACCTGTCTTGTTTCCCATCCTCATAAAGGCAAACATAACAAAACAAACCACATAAAATGAAACACTGAGAACAATCAGTGGCTACTTATCAACCACCAAGACCAAAAATCTGCAAAATAAAACTAAAATACTTCTAGTCTAGTCCCATCTCAACATATTTGGTATCTAATTCTTTGCAAAAGCTTTAGCCACTTCCCATCCACACAATATCATAACCAACCACCAAACCTCTGCAGAAAAAAAATGCTCATCCCTACCTAACAATTTAACAGCTCATACTCCCCGAACAAATAAGCTCTGACTAAACAAAATCACGCTATAATGACTCAACAAGCACTAAACAACTGCCTCTTAATTCAATCTTGAACTCTACTCCATCAGGTATATGCCCATCTGAAATTACTCTCCTTAGTCAAGTATGAGTTACACTTTCTAGTTTGCAATCTGAACCCCATCCACCCTCCCATCCCATTATTACAAATATTGATTTAATATATCACTTGGCCCCTCATGCCCAAGCTGTAACATCCATACTGAAGAAACTGACCACTTACTTCTTTAGTTGTACACTCACCCAACAAAGGTAATCATATAACATCAATATGTTTCATGACCTGTGAATCCAACCAATTGATGTGACTACTTTCTAAAGTGCTGCAGAAACCCCATAAAGGGGTCCTGGGGCAGACAGGTATGGTAAGGTATAAAGTACATATATTCTCACACATGAAAAAAGTATCAGTTCACTATTTGAAACACATTAAAGCTTTTCCCTTACCTCTAAGACATTCATCTGATACATGCCACTTTCTTTCAAAAGGAGGAAAAGTATTCTTTGTTGAACACCCATTTGGGAAACAATATTAAAGATGATGTGTGCATTCCGACCCAAAAGACCAACCAAATATCTCAGCACCATCAGGCCAGAATTTTGTCTGAAAAGAAAAGAAAAAACAGTAATCAACAATTCAAGCACCACTACTTTCCTTTCCATCATATCATTTACCACACTAAATAATCAAAGAAGACACATTTGATATCACATCTAACAATAAAGAGTGTTCCATAAGTTTTTGTATATAATGGCTACATTTTATACTCTTGACAATGGCAAGAATGGAATTCTCTTAAAATCATTAAAATATCCAAGAAAACTGGGAGAATAATATCATAAGCAAAATGAAATGAAATGTTTGAATGACAATCATGGAAGTTGCTGGAAGAAGTTATGAGCTCAAACAAGGGTAAAATAACCTTAGTAAAAGACTGTTCATTGTAAGCAGTGGTGTCTTGTTTCTGTATCGATAGAGACACAAGTCTCGCTTGGTAGCTAAACTTAAAAATATATAAGGAATGGTTA
Organism: Panulirus argus; assembly: GCA_038088735.1. Classification (NCBI taxonomy): domain Eukaryota; kingdom Metazoa; phylum Arthropoda; class Malacostraca; order Decapoda; family Palinuridae; genus Panulirus; species Panulirus argus. The sequence goes on along the minus strand of JAYMFT010006201.1, from coordinate 15,217 downwards.
AGCAGTTCTTCAGCTCTGAAAGGTTTCTTGAAACCAAGAGACTTGAAATAAGTTGAATATGCACTACTGTACTTGAGCAGCAAAGGTGTATTGACATGATGGACTACTTGTAAATGGAAATGAAATTAAAGTTAAAAGAAAAATATTAAAATCAGATCATACTATCTACACTGATAATTGAACTGTTTTTCATATGTCTAAAGATAATTATCCTTTAAAAATGTAACCAGTATGTGTGAGTGTCACGTCCATGTAACTTAAGAATCAAAAGGAAGTTGGACAAGTTATTGCCTACATTATTTCCCTAACACCAAGTGTTAGCCCTATCTTTCTAGCCAAATCTTGTCATAAGTATATGCTTACATAGGCTCAGAAACTTATGAACTCTGTTCATACAACTAATAAAGGAACCCTGATGAAGAGAAAAAAAATCTGTGACCCTCAATTTTTTGGTTGGTTAAGTAGAGCAATACACACAGATTTCAGTTGCTAAGTTTAATATTGGAGGCAATAGTCAATCTCATGTTTAACTAAAAGGGGTGCAACTAGTTCATTCAGTTGTACAGTAAATGAGAGAGGAATCAAAGGTAATTAGGTATCATACTACCAAAATTACTCCCTTACATGGGTCCAGAGATAAAACTGATGTCCTCTAATGACAGCAATCCCTTTCTACAACTTGGGGGAAGATCTAAGATGAAAAAAATTGAATATGTTTCATACCTTAATACTGGATGCGTGATGTCCATTTTTTCTGCAATGCTGTCTATTTCTAACTGTAGTAATGAGATATCATGAATGAGTCCTGAGAGGTAGAAAGCTCCTAGGAATTCCAAAAAGGATTTATGAACTGGTGTGTAGTGATCCTTTTTGCTTAGCTTTGACATTGACTGCATCTTTAGTAAAATTCCAAGGTCAACGACTTCTCCACCATGCTGACACTTTGTCTTCAGATCTTGTCCAGTGAAGTAGGGGACATTTGTCTTTAATGCTTCCAAAGCCATTTTTCCAAAATCCTGCAACATTGGTCCTTATTCAGAAATTTTATCTAAATTCTTCTTCCTTTGTTTATAAATTAGAGCAAAACTGCTGTAAATCGATTCCCTATTACAGAAAAGATAAATAAACTGATAGAGCAAAAACTAAATTAGTATCTATCTATCTAAGGGCAGATACTGATTGATTTGATATATATAAATAATGAATATCTTCTATTTTTACCTATTCACATTCATAAGAATATAAATAGTTAATGCCTCATAAAATAGTAATATGAGTCTACAATGATGTTCTTTATAAATAATAAAAATAAAGTCTGCTTTTCCCTCAATTTTATTCATTTAACTCCTCTAGTTCTACTTCTAACTTCCCTTTGTTGCAAATTTAATTAGGTAACCATAACTCCCTGCAAAGCATATTTTCATTTCTATGTCTGTAGTAGCTGATCGCTAATTCTTTTGTCAAACATTCAAACTAGCATTCATAAGTCTTAAAAAATTGCCCATCTCCTTCCTGCTGGTAACCACATGTTAAGAATGTGAAAAATTTATGATACACATAAAGTTATATACTTACAGACACAATTTCCCTCTTACTTTTATATGTACGTATGTTTATATTTCTTTTACTTTCTACATTCCATCCACTCTTCATGAACAGACAACAACTGAGTTCTTTTACTGCCTTGCAATTCCATATAGTCCCACTCATACCCTCTACCTCCATTGAACTCATTTAACAGTTTTCATGACCTATGTCTTCTTGCCTACACGTTTTGTTTCTCTTGTATTTTACTGAGCAAATCTCAGCTACAAAAACTCTAAACTGAGATAACTTGAATCTTATTAATGTTTGCATTCCGTAGCCCACAAGATAATGACAGCTTTAAGACTGAATTCCTAAGATGTATGCAAATTAGTCATATCTGATCTTTTAACAAATTTGCAAAGTAATGAAAAACTAAAATATATAAAAACCCCTAGGTCAGTGTATACACTTACCGATAAAAGCTTGTTGTACTTGTCAGGTAAGACATCGTAGCACATTGGTTCCCCTCTGCTGATCAAATTCTTCCTTATCATATGCTTTATAAGTGACATGTACATATCTGTGAGTCTAGAAGGTAGCTTGCCCCCTAAGTCTTCATAGAGAACTCCCATAGCCAAACACATGATGGGGCATGTGATCAGATCTCCATATTTTTCTTTACTTGCCGAGATGAGAGAAAGGACCTTGGAGGAAAATGAAGATAACAATATCATCATATTGAAGATACTTTCTTCTTTATATACAAATGAGTATTTGACTGTAACTTCTTCTAAGCATTCTAGGCTACTGTGTAAATAGTTGCTTTATGAGATTAGCTTTCTTTGATAAATCTGTTTAACAGGGTCATATCATACATATCATACAACATATCAATAGAATATTTCATAGTTCTGGCTTTCAATTTCTTCTCTCTATTCTTGCCTGCTTGCTACTTTGGCATACAACAGATGTTCCATCTCAGCAGCATCCAGTGAGCTACATATAATGAACTCATTGACTGGTCATATGTCTAAAACCATAACACTAATGAACAGCAAGAAAGCCTTATGATCCCAAAAACTGAGCGTGTATTTACCTACTTGTACTTTATGGGAAAGAAGTGTTATACTCATGAGGCCACATCTCTAAAATTCACATATGCTGTCTGCATTAAGTATTTCCTCAGCCACCTTATGCCATTCATCCATCATTCTTGTGTTATAAAAGTATTTCTTTACATCTTTTCTAACTAGCTTTTTGTATTTCATGTCTTTTGGTTATTCTAGCCCTACATCTTTAAATAAATGTCACTATGTCATCGAACTGTTTTAAAAACTTTAATTTTGTGTGTATTTTGTCACTCTCTTACAAAGAAACAATTAGTATCCTATATATGCTAGCCAAATCTGCAGTTTTTACCTCATCTCCCCTTCCAGGTTTGCCGATAGACTCAAAGTAGCGTGAGATGAACCTATGAGTTTGATCAGGAGCAAGTCCAGCTATTAGAAGCCGTCTGTGCAACATTGGTGGAATAGGTTTGGAGGATCCAGGACGTGAAGTGATGACAACGGTTGCATTTGCAAACATCTGTCCCTCAATCAGTTCAGTGATATCTCCACTTTCTTCTTCACTCAGTTCATCATATCCCACAAGCAGAAAGAGCACCTGTTGGATAATAATCAAAAGTTAAGGTCTTCCACAAGATTTAGGATGGGATTACATGGATGTGTTTCATAATAATGGATCCTAAATGATAAATAATTGGAATAACTATGGTGTAAGTCTAGCAAAGATAACTAAGCATCCCTACCCTTTGATAGCTTCCAAGTATGGGACTAAGGATGCCAAATTGGCCAAAAAAATATTCTCAAAAGAGGTACACATTTACAAACACTTCACCCAACAAATGAGAGTGAGAATTTGTTTCTCTTTCATCCACACTTGTTCCCTGTTTCCCGCAGTAGTGAGGCAGAAAGTGGGCTAAGTTAAAGGGATAAGATAGCAAACAAACAGTATATCTGCCCATCCTGGAAGGCAAAAGAGACAAAAGAGTTGAGTGATGATTACAACTTTCAAGTTGCTGAATAAATTTGAAAATACTGGGAATAAACTTGTTATATAGCTTAGATGATAATAATTCTATAAGATATGACGTCTACCATATGACTATATCTTTTCTATTTTCCCACTCTTTTTGGCTGACGTTAAAATCTTTCATGTTTATAGGATACATATGCCAAAAACTCTTGGTTCCTCTTAGCCATCTATCATTATCCTGCAGCTGATAAAATCAAGTTTTATCTTACCTTGTCATCGATTTTTTTCATATGATTCCATAGAGTGTTCATTGCTTCTTTACTTAATATATGTCTTGGGAGAACCTCTTTACATAAATGAGAAAACAGGGAACCACCTCGAAAATCTCGTAACGTGAGGACAAACACCAAGCTGAAAGACATTAAATGAAATTATAAATATATAAATTATGAAATGCATACCAGCATATTCTTCCAGTAATGAACATGTTTGAAAACAGTTATTTAAGTAAAAGAGGAAAATAAGGAGGAAGAACACCGAGACAGAAAGATGGCACTAAGAGTAAGGGATACCGTAAGAGGAAAAAGGTTTGTACTTTCGTCTTTTTTTGTTATTTTGAAAGTACACTGAATATTATCAAGCTCTAAAAAAAGTGAGATAAATAAAGACTCCTGTGTTTATGTATAAGTCAGCAGCTGCAAAGTGACTTATCAAAATGACAGAGAAACATAAACAGCGGTATTACACAGTGAGGTATTATCTGATATGATGCCTGTTATGCCCCTGTTTGCAAAGGCAATCAGTATTTCAATGCTCTATACATCTAGATTTCATGAATGATACAAGCTTCTCAACAGTGCAACAAATAAAAATACAAACTAACTAGGTTTACAAATAAAAATACATACTATTCATGTTGACACTCTAAAATATAAAAAATTTCATGAAAAGGCTTAACTTTTTGACACATTTATTAAACACAGATACTCATCATAGCATACCTGCTCTGTCTTTTGAACTTTTCATCTTCCAAGGAAACCTTTTAGTCTACAAAATTTTGCAAGAATTTCATTTCTGCATCCATTATGCTACAAATAATTTTGAATCTCAAGTCTTATGACAAAAGAGATCTAACATTGACAGTAGCTGAACTTTAAATTTATTTACCTGTACGATGAGAGGTATGATCCTGTAGGGTCAGAGGCCCAATCGTATGCTAGCTTAAGGGCTAAAGTTGATTTGCCATAGCCTGGGTCACCCTCAACCAGAACACGCTTTGGTCGGTCTTCAACAGTTGATTCGTTAAAAGGTAACTGAGAAAGGAATTTTGATTCTTGTCCTTATCAAAATTAATATAAAATATCAAAATAAATAGGTATATATAAATAGCATGACAGAGTAAGAACCTCTTTCTCCATAACCACAAGGGGTGTGACATCCGACAGAGAATAAACTGATGAATAACACAAGGACTGCAATATGCATGAGGAGCAATTTTGGGCAGGCTCTTTAACCTATTTGATCCTGTCATCCTGCATGAGTCTAATGCATCAGAGAGCCTTGGACTGCAAAGACTAACTTGAATTGTGCAGGTTCTATGTCATTACTCTTCATTCGTATGATTTAAGGGAGGTCTCATCTTCAACTCAAGGACTCTAGAGCAGTGACTGGTTACTTATGTAAATATTAAACAGCCATCTTTAGTCGATACTGAATGATTATTGGCAGCATTATAAGGGTTTTTGCAGGTGAAAGGCAACTTGCTGTATTTACTTAAAAAGTGCTACAGAAATGCATTCTCAATAAATATATATGGATCATGTTTATAAGCAAGTGATACATAAGTATCATGCTAGTGAAATATTATATACATAGAAAACAGTTAGTGTGTTGGTGGTCAGAAATGACAAATATAGGTTCACCACAGATTGTATGATTTTGCAATTTGCTTTGTGTGCAGTAGTATGTACATCTCAAAATCCATTTCTTTTTGGGTGTACAAGAAAATCCTTTTAAATATATTTTACTGACAGTTTGTGAGATTTTTAGAAAATATTTCTGTACAAGAAAATTAGCATTTTGGTAAAAAAAGTGATTTAGAAAATAGTCATACTTTGACTTGCACTGGAGAGAAAAGAAGACTTGTTTCAAACTCATATTATGTAGAACACAGAGTGAAATTGTGATATTATATAATCTATTTTGGTAGAGGAAAGTCTCACAAATGAAAATGGCAAATAACTGTACATAATCTGAGAAACTATAATGGCAACACTTACAACTACTGCTGATTTGTTAAAGATAACATATGTGCACTTAGACTAACTAACCTGATGAGGCTGGAGAATGCTTGGTACTGTTAGCAGACCAGGGGGAACCTTAAGGTGTGGTGCAAGAGGCACTTGTACCAAGCTTGTTTCAAACTCACTCACTATCATTCTGTAGCAAAATATATCCAGTATACATTAATCAAATAAATCTTTCGCTTTAACTTTTTTCATATACAATTCCCATTAAGCAAGAATAGTATAACATGAAACTTCTTGAATGCACACAATAAAAACTTATCAGAAACAGGAATACAACACATGCAATTCATATTTCTATCTCTAACAAAACCAAAGGAAGTTGCATGATATTACAACATAGTGCTATAACCATAGTGATGCTAGAGGTGCTCAAGAGACTAACTAATGAAATTTCAACATAAGCCAAACTTCTATCTTTACCTAGGTGTAAAATAGCACCTAGCACAAGAAAAAAACCAAGGTTGTTAGGGAACACGTGTGGCAAAAGGATATTAGCAGTCAAGGGAACCTATGGCAAATAGGTGTAACAAAAGAACTTGTGTGATTAAACGATGAAACGTATTAGATGGTGTGACCCCATTACATGATAATAACTGGCAAATTAGCTAAAAACCTTACAAAGGGAGGTATCTAAATGTATTAAGTAAACAGAGGGTAACAGACGTTAAAGACTTACCTAAAACCTGGACACCATGGCAGCTGGAGAGGGTTGGAGATGAGACTCTTGTACTGTGTCCTGAGAAAGGTAGCTACACGAGCCACTAGGGCACCACCCATGTCAGCTGCACCCCGCATGGATGCCACCCGCATGGAGGAAATATAGTGGTGTGGTGTAGCGTACTTGGCATCTACAGCTCCAGTACTACTGAGCTGTGGGGTCGATGCCACCAATGGCACAGGGATTTCGCCACCTGGGCTCCACACCTCCTGCACATTAAGCCTTAGTCATTTAAAATATAATACATACTAGATCAAACATACAAATCTTGACATCCTGGTATCATTTAACAGGGTCATACCTTTGTTAGTCACACTAACCAAATGCAAAATGCAAACTAAGCATACTTACTTTAATTGTGAGACTGAGGCGATGAGGTGTCATCTGACCATTACTGAGGGGTGTTTGAACATCAAGTGACTCTGTCTTGAAGTTACTGGGTTGGACAGTCTGGTTATTACTGGAAGGCAAGGGATTGGAGGATTGTGCAGGCTCATTTGGTGTTTGTTCCACTGGTCTGGGGTCACCATGGGGATCACCCTCAGGTCGAGCATCGGACTCTGCTGCACAAGTGGTACATGAAAGCACCGATGAGGATGTTCGAGTAAAACATGAAGAGGACGTGGATGAACGATCCTCACAGGTATCACAAGGAGGCAAAGAAGGTGGCAATGTTGGCTGGGGTTTCTGGTCTTCATCTTCATTATCAGGAGGATCTTCATACAGGTTGTCTGTGGATTTAATACTGGATTTGGAAGTTCTTCGGGAGCCAGGTGATGACTGCTGCCACGACCACCTTCCTGACCCTGATCGGTATTTTTCCTGGGACTCCCCGCTACTGCCCACATCACTCCGGCTATGAGCATCGCTGTGAACATCACTCTGGCCTTCACTGTGGGTATCACTGTGGGCATCACTGTGAGCATCAAGGGAAGCATATCCACAAGAGAGTGAGGCCAGGTCATCATGAAGACCATTGATGCTAAACTCCCTGGAGGCAGCATCATCCAACAGTCTGCTAAGTGAGGTAGTGTCATCTTCCTCACCCATTGTGGAAGAAGCACAAGAAGACCCACTGTCATCAATGAAGGGGATACCACCCCCATCTTCACCTGCACCACCAGGAGGGTCCACGGCAGACACAGCCGACATCTGAAGGAAACAGCAAGCATCACACACATGCACTATCTACATGATACCTTAAACACTTAGTCATTAGGAGTTATTTACTATCAAAAGTCTGATATCTTTGCATAAGTGTTCTAAATAGTATTGTTACACAACTAAAAGTAGGCCAAACACAGCAAACAAGCTACTCCACATCATGACACTGCTGAGATCATTCCTTACTGTTAGTAAAGTATATGAAAACATACAAACTGGCAGCTGTTTCCAGACTCTGCCTGACTGAGGTTAAAACATGAGTGAAAAGTCACCTTTGGCAAGACTGTACCACCCTCAACAGAAAAAACAAGGTACAATCATGTCAAAGAACTTAATTCAAGGGAGTCCATCTTGTCTCAGCAACTGAGTTTAGTGCAGCCTTGGACCTGAAGGAGCCCCTAAAATGGGGCCCTGGAATAACACCAGGACCCTTTCAGAAAGAAGTCCAAGGGCAACACTGATAGATTACACAATGACAATTACCACCACAGTAGTAACAAACGTATGTGGACTTTTACCTCAAATCACACACACACACACACACACACATTGAGAAAAGAAATCAGTAGCAAAGGAGTGAAGGGAGCTAATGTACCTATGAAGAAAAAAAGTCTGGAGGCCAGTGTCTCTGAAGAGCATGGCTGTAAGAAAAGTGCTGGAAAGGATGATATAAAAAAAAAAAGGATAATTTATGTAAAAGTTATTGCTATTAATGAGGCAGTACGAATGCTGTGGAAAGAGGTCATCTTGGTAAATCTTACATATTTCTTTGACAGATTGACCAATGGCCTATACAATAGTGAGGGGTGAGTAGACTGTGTATTTCTGGGCTGCCAGAAGGAATCTGGCACCATTCCACAAAGAATGATAGTTGAAAATATGGGTTTCAGGTGGTATGAGAATAATCTTGAACACCTAAAAGTGTTAAAATGTTTTCGTTTGGTGAACACTACAAGTCGACGGCCCCGACAGTCAAAGTGGGAGAAAAAGAATAGCAGACCAACCAATCAAAACCGACCAGAGCCACTAAATACAAATATACAGGTTCTCACATCTTGATTTTGTAGTCTGGCCATGCACACGCAAGACGTAGTCATCGGCTGGAAAAGGGTCACACTGGATGGACGTAACTTAAAGCCACGAGTGCACACACAGGTAACGCAACATTGCAAAATATGTCTGACTTGAATTCAGTAGCATAACCGCAGCTGCCAACAAAAGTTATATATCGCGATCCGAAGTCATAAACAAGTCATTCAATTTAGCACAAGAGGCACTGAAGTAAATATGCATGAACGCTACTTATTTTTCAGCCTACCTTTGAACTTGCTTCCGGGAAGTGCCAAGGCCCGCACACGCACACCAAACTACATACTTCACGCGCCACACATTTTGCGTCACACCGTCACCGTCGTCTTTCCAAACCCCATTACGATTTTATTGGAGTGATGAAACTGACAGAGGACACGGAAACGCGTTGAAAAAAAAAATGCTTTATTGAATAGGTTATACAAGGAGAGATAACAAAGAGCAATAAGGTACTGGAAGTGCAGGGTTACAGGGGGAAAGGAGAGGCCAATTGTGGCAGGGTGAGTAATGTACGAGGCAGGCTTGGCAGGGAGCCTGTGATGCTGATGGTGGTAGGCGTCAGATGAAGCAGGAACACGTGGGAGAAGTGCGTGGATGCCGAGTCAACATGGAGATCCTGCAGGAGGTGGTTGTGGCCCGTAACGCGGCTCGGGAGCGTGCGGCGACTGCCGAATTAGTGCTTGGGTTGCAGGAGGCTCCTGGAGAGGCGCCAGGGATGCAGGAGTGCCGCGGGTGTGGCCGTAGGTCCCTTGTTGTTACAGGTGCTGCTCGTGACGGGCGGAAGTGCGATGTCCCACGCGAGCCCTGCCGAAGGAGGACGTCGGAGATGAGGCACCACAGCGAAGCCTGCCGGGAGATGCAAACGTCAGGAGTCGCGATGGGACATCTGCTGACGGAGACGCCCTGAGGGCTGCTTGAGTCTGGATTCACATCACTCAAGAATTCAGGTACCGGAGTGGTACACTTATTTTTCAAGTGGTGAGCCTGACTGGTTCGCTGCCGTGATACCCGTGTATTTAAGAGGCGGTGAGTTCGGGCGGGGTCTGTGAGGGGGAGGGCAGCTATTCCCAAAGGAAATTAAGAGACATCGAAGCTGAATGTCGCAAGCTCCTGACCACCGTCCTCCACGCTCGTGGACTCGAAGAAAAGAAGTCCGTAAGAGCGGCGCTTCTTAGGGGATCGACCGCCTCAAGGGCTCGGGGCCTCAGTAAAAAACAAACGGTATATCGGACGCACGGAAAGACTTAGACGGACGAGAAAAATAAAAAAAGGTCCGGCTACTGATTGGTGCGCGCGGGGAATGGGGGGGAGGGGGGGGGAGGTTGATTCTCCTTGGAAAAGTAAAAAAAAAAAAGACAACTGAACAGGTTAGGTCAAACCTGACCTCGTTGTATAACTGCGTACAACGTGTGTATAATTACCAACGGGACGCTTCGGCGCGCGTTTGAACCTGGCTAAACGCGATGCAGTCTGACAGGTGGGGGCGAGTTCGCTAAGGCTCAGTCGGGGAATCCAGGCCGCCTCGCCCTTAAGAAACAAGGCCCAGCTGACCCTACCACCGTCATGTGACGCGGAGGAGGCGCAGGCACGACCACCCCTTGCCCTATACGGTCCAACGTAATGAAGACGGTCTCGAATGACAGCCCCCGCTATCGCTGCCGAGAGAGAGAGAGAGAGAGAGAGAGAAGGCGGGAGTGAGTTCGCTGGCCTGCCAACATTCTCCCTCTTCATTACTGCCTGCCACTCAGCGTTTTATAAAAGCAATCCCGTGAAGATATTTTATTCGGGCGGAATTCCATCTTTAGCGAGCAATTCCCGGGGGAAATGGAGAGGACGTTCCGATACTGCCAACGAGAGGAGAATAATACCTCAGTCCTGGTGTGGTTGGAAGAATATTTCTTTCGTCTTTAAACACGAAAAGATACTCTTCTTTTCTGCTGTTATATTAATTAACTGTAACCACAGTCCTTATATCAAATACCAGAAGGAAAAAGCGGACACCCTCAATAGAAATTAATAACAACTACGCTACGTTTACGACATAAACAACCGGACGTGCTTGCTTTAAACATACATAAATTGTATGCGCTCAATGAAGTATTTGTGACATTTACGGATCTGGAGAGAAAGTGTATAACACGGGTTACACAGAGAGGCCTCGTGGACTGTACTAAGAATATATGGGGTAATTAAAAAGGTCCAAAACGAGATTTTTTTATTTTACTTATTTTTACGAAGAGACTAAGACATGTGCGAACAGGGGCCGGGGAAGGTGAGTGGATCCCGGTGAAAGTGGGTCTGCGTCAAGGATGTGCGATATCACCGTGGCTGTCTAGTGCGTTCATGGTGGTGAGGGTGGTCAGTGCAAAGGGCGTGGGGCTGGTCTAAAGTATGCTGGGAGTGAGACGGGAAGGGGAGATGGGCGAATTAGCAGCTGCTGTTTGCGGCTGACACGCCTCCGGTGGCGGACACGAGATGGGGTAGTTCACGAAGCTGGTACCAGTCCGGAGGAGAGTGTGAAAGGAGGAGGCTGACGGTAAACATGAACGGAATTAAGTTAATGAGATGCAGCAGAATGAGTGGAACGCGATAGTCTGGCTAAACTCTGAACAGGGAGCACGTAGGTGTGGTGGTAATAAACACAGCCTGCTTGAGAAAGAGTTGATCAACAGAGAAAGACTAACTCTGAAGAGGATACATGTACTAGAAGCGGAGGGAAGGAGGGAGGGAGGAAGGAGCGTATGAAATATACATTCGACACCCAAACATAATTCATACCAGTCAAGTATTTTACACGCCTCCGCGTTATACATAAATGGTAATACTTCAGATGACCCTCTGAATATATTACGAGCTAACATCTCGTCGCGACCCCCAGGCTGAGATGATGCAACCACAGCATGCAAGAGAATCAAGTCCCACCTACAGTTCCAGGGAAACTTCGTCTCAAATAATTCGGCAATTCCATTTTCAGAAGTGAATTAATCGACTGCCACCACTATCAGGGGCAAAGAAAACGTGGCAGGCGCCATTACTGGGTATGCAAATGATATATCTTATATCCTAGACGAGGCTGACCGTACAAAAACTGATTCATAATCGATCTATTGAGAGTTGCCCGCCTGTGTCGCGCCTGCACGGGCCCAGCCGGCCCTAGAACCAAGCCGAGCTTTCAGTTTTTTTTAGTTTAGTTTAGTTTAGTCTCAATACTTTGTCCCTTGATAGAGAAATCGGGATCCTAGTGCTGTCACTAGGTACCCCTGTGCAATAATACCGAGCTTAAGATTAAAATCCGCTTCACTTTGAAAACATTCCGTAACCGGCGTACGTCTCCCGTGTTCAGCTAACCGTATTTACCTCGTCTTACATTACGTGTATCTTGCGACTCGAGGCGTTACTGCACTCTGCCTGCTTGAGGTCAGGTCAGAGGTCACGCCCCACAAGCGTACCATTACAGAGGCACCAAGACAGCTCTCGTCCCCACCACAGCTGACGCACCAAAGCGGGCAAAAAGGGACTTACGGGTCGCTAATCTCACCCGTCCGTGGGATCAGATGTCCCGCAAAAAGCGTAGGACGAAAACTCCTTCAGCTGGGGTGAGGGTGAAGGGACTCCTCACCGAAGGCCAAGGATTCGTATTTACAGAAGTACACCGGACCAAACCAAACCAACCCCCCCTCCTCGGGGGGGGGGATGGCCTGCGGGTCGCCTCCTCCAACAGCTTGGCGGACCGACGACCCAACTTAAGCCTGCTTGGACCCACTCCAAGCTGCGGGGGCGGAAGAACTCGGAATAACAACGCCATGTATAACTGCACACAGACACACAGAAAACACACACAGAACACACAGACACAAACACACACACACGTTAATTAGAACATGCTCCGAGGTGTAATATTTGATCTAAACCCACCAGACTCGCTCGCCACGAGAGATGAAGGGACGGCATGACCCACAGCTTGCTGAAAAGAGCCTAAATATATATTCTAATCAGTCTCGTGATCACGTATGGATTGCCCAAGGAAGCTTTTTACCGTCCCTGCGTCAAAGTAATACGCAAGGCCCCGTGTTCACCAACTGTAAACCTGTTTTACATTCACTCGAATTTCCTCTCGGGCGTCTGCCATGACGACGACGTATAGCCGGCCCACTGCGTATGTGGTGTGGGCTCGGGAACGGACTGGCTGAACCACGACGAGATAAGCTACCAACCAACCAACCTACCAAACCCCCCTGTCGAACGACCCATGAAACAAAGCATGCGCGCGAACCGCAAATGGCCAAGTCATCAGCAAGATGACCAATCAATACAGGCTACAACAACAACAACAAAATAGAGTACTGGATATTTTCACACGTTGAAATACAGGCTCTACTCTCTCTCTCTCTCTCTCTCTCTCTCTCTGCATTATTTCGTATCTTTACCAAATAGCGTTAAGGCTAGACCACCTCGCTCGGACCATGGGTCTGTGTGTGTGTGTGTGTGTGTGTGTGTGTGTGTGTGTGTGTGTATCTACGTAACTCCCCCACACGCGAGAAGAAACTACCCCTCACAGTACCACAGCGGATGTAAAGGGGGTCCAGACGGTACAAGCGACCCCAGACCCTACCATATGTAACCTCTATTACCCCCCTACCCCATCCCTCCCCCCATCCCCCACACCGCCCCTCCTGTGAGGGCAATCCATCTGTCCTACGCCACGCCTACCTAGGCTCCAAGACTACCACTCCCAACCACGCCCCTTCCGATCCCAAAGTTGGCTTCACACACACACACACACACACACACACACACACACACAGCAATACAATAAGTCGCTGCAATAAATCACGTCCCTACAGCTGTGTAATCATTGTTATTACAATAAATCATGTCCCCCACCACAGCAATACAGACAGCCACTGTTACCACAGCATCTCATGACCTCATTAGTCACTTTCACATTCCGTCGAGAGAAAATAAATGAATAAGACTCGCGACACTTGCTAGATGCTTCTGGTATTATTGTACAGGGGTACCTAGTGACAGCACTAGGATCCCGAGTCCTCTATCAGGGAATAAAGTATTGAAAATGAGTGAATAAAATGCCCGACATGATTGCAAGAAATATGACAGAAACTCAAGGTACGATCCTTGAGCAGGACGGTACGATTCTTGAGCAGGACGGTACGATTCTTGAGCAGGACGGTACGATCCTTGAGCGGGACGGTACGATCCTTGAGCAGGACGGGACGATTCTTGAGCAGGACGGGACGATTCTTGAGCGGGACGGTGCGATCCTTGAGCAGGACGGTACGATCCTTGAGCAGGACGGTACGATCCTTGAGCGGGACGGTACGATTCTTGAGCAGGACGGTACAATCCTTGAGCAGGACGGTACGATCCTTGAGCAGGACGGTACGATCCTTGATCAGGACGGTACGATTCTTCAGAGGGACGGTACAATTCTTCAGCAGGACGGTACGATCCCTCAGCACTACGGCGCATCCTCCGGGTATGGATGCCTGGCCTTTTGACCTGACTTATCTGGCCCCAGATAGTGACCAACCCCCTAAAAAAGAGGAAGCGGGATGTGCGGGAGAGGGATGAACAGCTGCAGTACGTCTCGGCGTCTCCGGTCCGGGGTACGAACCTTCGGGGGGCCCCTCGCCCTCCCCTCATGATTCATGTCTGAGACGCCTTTCACCGGGCTTACTACGAAGTCACTCTTCGAGGGATAAGTTATCTTGTTTACTCGGAGGGTCTGACTGTTGACTCTGTAAACAATGACTCAATGCAAAGTCCTCAGCACTCGGTTCGTTCCCTCGCTACTACCTGCCACCTGCAAATGTACCCTTCTGTACTCCGTGGTACGGAGTGGTACACAGAGTGGCCCCTGATCTGAAATCAAGGCAGAAGTGTCCTGGGATTTTTTTTCTTTTTCAAACACTTGAGACGGAATGGCCTTTGACTCTCGGCTCTCCTGAATGCGACACGAGATTTAGGAGTCCATTTTCATTCCTTTCTAATACTTTCATCTCTTCTCGGCTTTCCCTACAAAAGGCACCTGTCATTAAACTTCAATAAAGATAATATTATTATCACTCTACCCAACTGCTTTATGGAAGTAGCGTCAAGCACAAGCAAAGAGTGGCCTCATTTGCATACATCCACCCACTGTTTGCCCTGTTTAACGTACTGAAACCAGACACTGTCCTCCACAACCAAGCCTCACTGGTTATTCCGTGGTTTACTTCCACATCTTCATGCGCCCACTGGCAGTACGTTGCTCCCCGTATACCACATCGAACCAAATCATTCTATTGTATGCGTATCTCTCAATCAACCAATACTAAAAGTAACAAGAACTGTATTTACATCAAAAGTCACC
>JAYMFT010006190.1:0-17115 GCA_038088735.1 Panulirus argus | reverse complement strand
ATATATATATATATATATATATATAGTGTGTGTGTGTGTGTGTGTTTATAAACCACCTTTCCTCCGATTACCCTTTTTCCCTTCTATCATCCTAATTCAAACACCGGAAAAAACTGATCCGCAGCAGGATGAAGCAAAATGTCATTCTTACCCGCATAGCACGGTTTCAGGTCCAGTTAATCCACTGCCGTACTGCAATACGAACCCCACACAACACATCCTGGATGTCTCCAAACAGCCATGACCCACCTCCTGCTCTGTACTCGAGGTAATAGAAAGACATCAACAAAGCATTTGCCACTGTCCCCCAAGCACATCCTTCCCCTCACAACAGATACTCAGCGCAACCCTCCATGAAAACGAGAAAAGTGGTTAGGCAACTGCTTAATTGGCTGCCAGGCCACAGTGACCCACGGAAGCAAGTACAAGTAAATCCAGTTGACGTACGCATGACATCCAGGCACAGAGGACATCAAGATGATATTCTCATTTACGCACATTCCACTCCAGCTATTCCTTTACTGAACAAACCGAAGAAAGAAAATGTTCTCATCTGAGAGTAAAGCTTAATGAGATTAGAGGTAAATGCGAAATTCAAGTTCGTACTTTTAACTACCGATATTATTGTAGGGTTGGGAAAAAAAACACTTACCTAAAATTAAGCGGTGCATATTGGCGTGTATGTTAGTGTTCTGTCAATGGGAACAGTTCGTTTGATATGGTTTATATCAAAACAAGTTACAGCAATTCATTAATAGTATCTGGTTATTCTCCTGGCGGTGGAGGGAACAGAGGAGGAACCTCAGAGGGCCACCAGGAGCTGTAAGGAATAACACAAGCTTCTTCATGAGTGATCCAGCCCCTCACAACACGTCCTCTCTAGTACTCACACGTCAGAGGGCAAGAGAAAAGTAATCCCGGTTTAAGTCTGTCTTTACTGATGTCAACATTCGTTAGACAACAGTTCAATACGCCCTACGGTGCACTGCACCTAAACATCTTTAGCTCGAGCATCACAGACTTCCATAAAATACATCTACATCCTCTTTAGCAAAGTTGACCGGTCCATCATATTGACCGGTCCGTCGCACTAACAGGTATATCATACTGACCGGTCCGTCGCACTGACCGGTCCATCATAATGACCGGTCCGTCGCATGGACCGGTCCATCACAATGACCGGTCCGTCGCATAGACCGGTCCATTATATTCACCGGTCCGTCGCATAGACCGGTCCATCATATTGACCGGTCCGTCGCTCTGACCGGTTCATCATGCTGACCGGTCCGTCGCACTGACCGGTCCATTATATTGACCGGTCCGTCGCACTGACCGGTCCATTATATTGACCGGTCCGTCGCACTGACCGGTCCATCATATTGATCGGTCTGTCGCACTGACCGTTCCATCATATGGATCGGTTCCTTTGCATAGACCGGTCCATGATTCTTATCTCCCTCCTGGAGAGATGATCTGACGTCAGAAGGCCGATGACGTACCCTACGAATACTGTTACCCACCACATCATACTGACTTCGTGGTATATACAGGAGCCGGTTCAAACACTATGGCTGAACCATAGGAATCTGAGTCTATAAGAGACGATTAGTTACTGTCCATGTTATCCAATGGCATGACACTTCCCAACACTGTCCATTTGAAACAGAATATGCAGAGTGCAAGTTTTGAAAAACCCGGGTTCAAATATCTGTCATGGAAGATACAGCAAATGATATTGCTGTAGCGTAAATTCATAGTTACCTGCATGTACCGTAAAGCCTTGTATGACATACATTCGTGGACAAACATGGTTGCTACTGGGAGAGTGTATCATGATCCCTCTAAACTACCCGCAGTGTATGACGCCCGCCCTCAAGTAATCTGCCATTTCGGACCCCCGACCAGAGAGTTCCACATACACTGCAGCAAAAGCTTGGCATATATATTTCATTAATCCAGGTTTGTCACCGAGTCGTACACTAAACGCGTGGATAAAACTTCAGTCGCAAAATTTCAGTCCTATGGCCTTCAAGCATCAAAAGACGTGTGCCTGCAAGGCAAGTGACTAACGAGTGAAGAAACAGGCATTCTGTCCACTGCACCACAGAAGATACGTCAGCCATGGAGGTAGACCCCTGTCGATGATATATTACTTTCAGGTAACTAACATAAGAGACGAAATAAAATCCAAGAAATTAAGAGAATTATCCGTGACAAGATCCAGCAGCGAATGCTTCAGATGATGCTACGTTGGTTCTGACTTCATCTACGTTACAAGCTTCAGCGAGAAGTTTTGTGAACTGCTCCGAGCACAGTGAATTCACTATTCTGAAACATTGTTTTTTTTTCCTAAGCGCTTCCCGGTAGTAATTAGGCAAAGTAAAAAGCTCATAAGGTCACTTTAAATGCAAGTATAATGAGGGCATATTTCATCAGAATTCTCAAGTCGTTTAGGGAAAAGATCACCAAAACACTTCACGAATTCATTCACAGCTCACAGCCGAACAGAGCAAGGTGAAGCAATTAGACATTTCTTTACTGTTGCAATAAAAAGCACATCCTGAAAATGATCTGAAAATCGTTACAACAAAACATGAAAGCTGCTACAAAAGAATACAAACAGCAAAAGATGACTATTTCCTTTCGAGGCTGTTTGTGAAAGTGGAAGAGATCACAGACATGCACATTAGTAAGGAGAGGGTAGAAAGTCCACACATGACGACAGTGATATGTGACTTACACCTTATAACCACAGAGCCCTAAATATCGAAAGTCGTGGACTTGAAGCGAAATATTTATCAACGAGTTTATGATGCTTGTGTTGATAAGTGAATCCGTATGTTATCAGTCCTGTTGAAGAAAAGCACTTTGCCGCATTCGGAGTAAAACGTGTGCCCTCGAGTGTGCAACATTTAGTACGGGTAGAACCATACTGACTTAATTCTAATTAGCTGCTTAGACTATAGTTATCATGGGCTTTGACCTCTTAATCTTCTCTTTGCCAAGTCAGAAATGTTAAGGTCGACTAAATGCCTCTCACACAATTTCTTCCGCAGACCCGGAAGCATCATAGCAGTTTGCAGCTATGATTTGTTTTACGTATCATTTTAGGTAGGATGACCAAACCTGAACACAGTAGTTAAGGTAGTGGCTCACCTGTAGATTGCAAACAGTGAGGATTCGTTCTCAGACCTGACTGTAAATGCCCTGCCAATAAATCCCAGACTTTCGTCCCTTTTTTCACGTCTTCTACGCTCTGCTTGCTTGGCTTTAAGTCATCAGAGATTATCAAACCTGTCTTTTCCACATTTACATTTTGTAGCTTAACAAAATTCTTACCCTACCTTTTTTTTAATTCTATTGTCTACGTACAATCGCCTCAATCAAAGTTCATTCATTTTCCACTTTAGAGTTCAGCCTTTCAATTTGTCTATGTCGACTTGCAGCTGTAAACGTTCAGTTTCTGTTTGAGCTATTTCCCACCTTAGCATCATCTACAAATTTATATATCTCACAGCATAGCTTGCTATGAATGTAATCAAAGTACATCAGAAAGAGAACTGGTCCCAAGACTGATCCCTGCAGCACAACACTTGTTGTGTCTAACATTTTAAGGCTTGATGAATAATTAACGCTATATGTTTACGCTAGTCAACCAATTCTTTAACCACAAAGTACAACACCATCTGCACCATGTGACTTAACCTTTGAAAATCTAAATAAATAGCATCAACTGCTTTAGTATCATCACACGTGCTAATTATATCATGTAAGAAATCGAGCAGATTTGTCAGACAGGAACGCTTGTGTCCAAAAACTATACTGAGAATAGGTAATTCACCGGTGATCCCCTAAATGACTTACATTTTCATCTTTAATGATGGTCCCGTAGGCCTGTAAACTCCATACGTCAACCAAGCAAACTGAGCGACAAATTCCAGGCAGGTACTTATTACTAGTGCAGTAAAGATTTTAACGATCTCATTTTCAGATTGTTTTCAATGTTCTTGATATTTAACATATCTTGTCATCTAATTTCTTTCATTCTGTCAGTATGATGAAAAATGTTATCAATGGGACTGAAGCTGGAACACGAGTTATGACTTCAGAGATAAAAGTGGATGAAACTAAAAAAAAATCGTTCAAGATCTTTGCCACGTATTCATTACCTTAAAATCAAATCGCAGTTTTCCGTAAGTAGTGAATCTTTTGATTGGGTAATGGTTTTCTCACTTCTAAAATAACTGCAAATACCTTATGGTTTCATTCTGTTCTATTTTCAGCAACATTCGCCTCATATTGCTGTATACTTTAATCACTTTAACTTAACAAGGTAAGTAATCGATGCACACCCTACCTCGTGAGGTACCGAAAGTCATCAATATAATACTATCAAAAATTCTGAAATTTTTCAGATCTAAACGATCTGATATTCATAATGTTTGGGCCGTTTGTGTGAACTTTGCGCGTACCTTCATTTGATTTTGTTCATAATAAGATCTGACAAATGGATCTCACATCTGCACACGGAACTAGAAATTACTCACGCTATGTAACTTATTAGCCACTTGCTGCGAGGACTACTGGTATCAGTACTACAAGCTCGTCATGGTTAATTTTTTCATTTCTTGCTCCATTATTAGTCTGACTTCCCTAAAGTGTCGTGTCGCATTTCCTTAGAGGAATATTCGTGTCCTCAGCGACCAAATGAAGTGACGCGTCTGATTAAGCCCCAGTCATCTGAGCGTCTCCTCTCTCGAGTCTCATTTCTCCTATATCCAAATTAATCACCTTTATTTGCGGGATTCCACATTTTTGTAATAGGACAGTTTACAGCATTATGTACACTTTCGGTTCTATATACAGGAGTAAATGTCACATGTAGGATAACCGTTCGTCGTAAACTTTAGAATTACGAGCAGAGAGCAAAATTCAGGAAAGAACATGCACAATGATGATTATGACGTCTGTCATACATGTGCGAATGGTGTGTTATGAGTAACAAATGCTCACTGGTCATGGAAAAAAAAGTCCACACAAAAGTCAAATCTTTACAACGTATTGTTTGGATTATGGACCATTTGGCTGGAATAGGCGTGTTTTGGGAGTTTGTTTAACACAGATACCCCTGAAACCAGATTTCTGTACGTCCTCTGTAATACTTCTTTTACAGAAAATGCTGCGGCTTATTCAATGGTAAATTTATGTAAAGTTATTTATCTTTTTCATACTTAATTGTCGCTTCCAGCTTTAACAAGGAAGCTCCAGGAACGGCTTCAATTCTTCATGTCTACTGCACCGGAACCACAAACTCCCATACACAGCCTAGCTCCATACAGTACCTTACCTTCGTTTAGCTCATTTACAACACGTCGAGTCGCCCCAGTATACCACATCGCCCCAACTCTCCCTAACTCATGTACGCCTCCCATCCACCTGTATGTTCAGATCCCGATAATTCATTGCGTCTCGCACTCCATCCTTCCATCTCCTCCTCGATCTCCCCTTCTTCCTTTTCCCTCCACATCATCTTAGTCAATCCTTCTTCACTCATCCAATCCATATCTCCCAACCATTTCAGCAGACCACATTGAGCTCTCTTAAACATACCACGTTTACTGCCACATTTCTCCGTCTCTCATCCCGTCATTACTTACTCGATCAGCCCTCTTAACACTACGTTGCATTTCAACACATCTTCCACCTTCGATACTTTTGTATTTAGGATCAATGACTCGCATCCATACAGCATCGTCGGGACTACTATACCATAAAACGTACCCATCTTCGCCCTCACTTTTCTTTCCTCAATGTACTTCGAACCTTTGCTTCTTCCCCCATCCTATGGTTCACTTCATCTCCCATAGTTCCATCTGCTGTCACATCTACTCCCAGGTATCAAAAACACTTCACTTCCGCCATGTTCTATGAATTCAAACTCTCACAAACCAACCTGTCTCTCTCTCCCCCTTGCTAAACCTCATACTTTTATTTCCATTAACTGTCAACTTCCTCTTGTCACACATTCTCACAAACTTGGTAACCAGTATCTGCAGTTTTGTAGTTATGCTACAAGACGAGTCACTACACACTTAATGGGTCCTTTAACCAAGGGAAACGGTAAGTTGGCTCAAGAAAACGAAGCCATGACAAATAAATCATATCTTTGACTCTACATTTCCGAGTGAAGGCACAAATCACGTCCCGAATTCAGTTTCAGTGGTAATGACATCCTGACGAGAAATGTGAAGATATACCAACAGCAATAAACAGAATAATGTAAATAAAACTGCCTGATAAATCTTATTGAAGGGCAATGAAAAAGAGGCGAAAAATGTGATGGTTAAGCCTTAGACTTGTCTTTTCAATAATTCATTAGCTACGGTAAAAATTCCAGAGGAATGGAAGTTTGCCAATGTAGCACCGACATTCAAAAAGGTAATAAGTCACAGCCCGGAAATTATTGTCCAGTCAGCTTAACGTATGTAGCTGGATAACTTGTGAAAACCTTCATTTGAGACTAAATTAGTAAATACTTTCCGTATTTTTTTCACGTTTCTTAATTCTCTCTATATTTCAATTAGGGCCCGGCCTTGATGTGGACTTTTGTCTTTGACTGGAGCCTTCAACATAAAATAGAAAAAATCATTTAGAGGACCACCATTTAACCAAGCCTTGTTTTCGAAAAAATCATTCGTGTCAGACAAAACTGCTTGATTTCTCTTATGATGAAATGTATAATCACAGTAAAACAGTTGATGTCATCTATCTAGATTTTCAATAAGTGTTCGACAAGTTTCCACATCAAAGGTTACTAGCAATGTAGTACTTCGGCGGAGAGGAAATTGGTTTACTGGCCGAAAAGAGAATTGTGATTATTGGTCAAGCCTCAGAATGGTTAAAGGTATCAAGTGGTGTGCCACAAGGATCAGTCTTGATATCGATAAAGAACTGCATTGAACGATATCAAAATTTGCAGAAGGTACCAAGCTGGCAAATGAATCTACGTGTGTAACTTAAAATTGACTTAGACAAACTCATGGACTGGGCTCGTAGGTGGTAAAAGAACTTTAATAATTATCAGCGCAAAGATTTACATGTCTGCAGTAAAAACTAAAGGGCAAGCTGCAGTATGGATTCTTTTGAACTGAAAATGGTAAATGAGGAGAAAGACTTAGTCGTAATAATATCTGGTGTCCTACAGTCAAGTATTGGAAGCACAGAGGCAGTAAAGACAAACAAAATTTGTAGATTCTTTACAGTTCACTGGTGCGTCTTATGATTACTGTATCCAGTTCTACTCACCATAATTGAAAAGAGAAGTAGACAGAATGGAGGGAGTATAGCGTCGAGCTACCAAGACGACTCCCGAACTGAGAAACAAATCCTATAACAGCCGACTAAACAGTTTGAATCTATTTAGATTGGATAAGAGAACGCTAAGAGTTGACCTAATACATCTATTCAACATTATCAATCTTGATCTAATAGTCTCCTTAAAACCTGATTCGTCTGATTTCACGAGTGCTAATGGATATAAACTCGTTGGCAAACGCTTCACCTCGTATGAATCATAGGTCCAAACCATTTTAGTGCACACGCTTTAGCTCTCTCAACCATACTCTTCTTACTACCATACCTCTCTCATACCCTATCATTACTTACTTGATCAACGTAAATTTTCATCTATTGCCCATGCCTCGCATCCATACAACATCGCTGAGACTACTATACCTTCAAATATACCCATTTTCGCCCTCCCAGATAGCGAGCTCTCTTTCCACACATTTCTCATTACTTCCAGAACCTTCGCTCCCTCAGTCACCCTATGACTCACCTCTGCTTCCATAGTTCCATTATCTGCCAAGTCCACTCATAGATATCTAAAACACTTCAGTTCCTCCATTTTTTTTTTCTAATCACACACCCCAACTAATACAGTCCCTTGCACTGCTTAATTTAGCAATCATGCTTTCATTCACATTTACTCTCATTTTCTCCTTCACACACACTTCGAAACTCAGACACCAATTTTTTCAGTTTTTCACACGAATCTGCCACCAGTGCTGTGTCATCAGCAAACAACTGCTTCATTTCCCAGACCCCCCTCACCCTCTATAGGCTACATACTTGCCCCTTTCTCCTATAACCTTGCACTAGCCTCCCTCACCACCCTATCTATAAACAATATAAACGCCCCTGGCGACATCACACACCTCTGCTGCAAACCCACGGGAACCACTTACCCTCCTTTGTACCTACTCGCACACACGCCTTACTCTCGATAAAAACATTACTGTATCTAATAGGCTTCCTCCCACACCAAATATTCTTAATACCTTCCGCAAAGCATCTCTATCAATAATTTTTCCAGATCCATAAATGAAAAATGAAAATTCTGTTTCTTTAAGTATTTCGCACACACATTCTTTAAAGTAAACTCCTGATCCATATATTCTCTACCACTCCTGAAGACACATCGTCCTTTCCGATTCTGATGCTCTGTGCATGCAGCCACCCTCTCAAACACCACTCTTCCATACAACTTACCAAGCACACTTATATCTCTGTAATTCGAACTCTCAACTTTGTCTCCCTCTCCCTTTATACAGTGGAACTGTACTTGCATTCCGCTAATCCTCTGGCACCTCACTATAATCCATACACAAAATGATAATCCTAACTCACCAATCAATAACACAGTCATCCCTCTTTCTTAAGAAAATCAACTGTAGTACCATCCACTCCAGCCGCCTTGCCGCATATCTTTCGTAAGGTTTTCACCACTTCTTCTCTCTTCACCAAACCACTTGCCAAAATTCTTTCAGTTCGTGTACATACCTCCCCTGCCCAAAGAACCCTACACCTGCCACACTATGATCACAAAAAGTACTCATTCCATCTCTTCTTCAACTCACCACTACAATTTACCACTCACCCATTTGCCCCATCCACCGATGTTCCCATTTGTTCTCCTTTTTCCTCACACTGTTAACCTTCTTCCAAAACACGCTACCAAAAATGAACTCCGAGGGAATACGGTCAACCGATCAATATATCATCAAAGTCACAATTCTCATCTGTGATACTTCAATATGTGATTCATTCCTGTTTTGTCCTTTATACAGTGTTGTATCACTTATAATCAGTATGATTGAAGATGGGCAGTGTTCGCGTGCCTGAAACGTCTCATGTATTTTAAGAATAAAATGAATATGAATGTAGGACGCTTAATTCACACTTCATCTGATGAAGCATAACGTTTCGTAAGAAAGAATGTAAAAACCAACAGGAAGCTTGTGAATGTTAAATATGCATTGTTCGTTAGCAAACAGTATATCAAATAAAATATTCTGTTTGCTTATACGGATTTATATATATATATATATATATATATATATATATATATATATATATATATATATATCCCACCGAACTGAGTAAACAGCTGTTTTGTTTTGTTATTTTCATTTTATAAACGGCTGTTTTATCGATGAATGTCATTCGTTATCTTCGCATCTAAGTGCAACACTAATACTACAGATAAATTACACAATAATACGAAAATCCATAACGATCTCACGACTTCAAGCAGCAAGAATTTCAACTCAACCATGAAACCTTTTCTGAATGAAAGACATCACAAGTGTATCTCAGGGCTCAGTCCTAGGACCACTGCTTTCCATAGTTTTTGTAAATGACGTGCCAGAAGGATGATAACAAGGTTATGAGGGAAGTAAAGAGTAAGGAGCATTGCATCAACTTCCAAGGGAATACAGGCAAACTTGAAATTTGGTCTGATACATGGTTGATGGTGAACACCTAATACTGTAAGATAATGAGGGTGGGATACAGTAAAAGAAGGCCTCGATATTACTATTTTGCGGCAGTACATAAGCTCGGGACTCTGTGTATGAAAGGGACCTGAGGGGCGACACTTTACCTAACAGTAACAAATCAGAAGAAATGTAAGACGAGCTGTCTGATGGTACATACTAGAATCGTATTCATATACATGAATTCAACAAACTGTTCACATCCTATATAAAGCCAAAACTAGAACATGCCTCTCAGATTTGGTCACACGACTTAAAGAAGCATAGTAAACAAAGATTAGAATGTTCATAGGAGCGCATTTACGAAAGCTGAGTTACGATGAGGTGTCAGAGGACATGAATTTGTCCATCGAGGATGTAGGAAAAGCCTGAGGTGACTTGAAGTCAACCTTCGAATTCAAAACGTGTTGGATGAAGTCAGCAGTAAACAGTTCTTCGAAAGCTGCAAAGACAAGACAACCAGGGGCCATAGAATGAAATAAAGCAAGAAATTTTATTAAAGGAATGTAAAGAACTACTTTTATAGTACCGTAGAAGAGTAGTAGTTGAATGGAATAAACTGAGCAATGAAACTGTGAATAGGGACAATATCCTGAAGTTTGAAATGCTGTTGTACGACAGTAAAGAGAGTTCGAGGGATGGGTTCACATGAGTGTAGTCCTCCCTCTCCGTGCATTGCAAATAGGTAATAGTTAGTCACCTCCCGCAGCCCGTGTCGTGCTCAACTGTTGTGTGGGTTTTATTGCTGGCTATATGACAAGTGGGGAAGATGTGCACTGTGTAAAGCCTGACACCACTATATAGTGTCAGTAGTCAGTTACAAGCCATTCTGTCACATTTCACTATGACAGATCACGGCCTGAGCCAGAGATACATATATATGCCCCTGTAACTCGTACACTCATGGCTCTTGCGGAGAGAATAATCTAAGGTCAGAATGGTTCCTCCTCGCCGGGTGGTGTGAGAGCCCCGACCCCCTGCAACTGGAACACGGGGAGACTCCTCATCGGCATCCGCGAACCAGTTACCTGGGCTCCTGAGCGCCCATTATCTGCATCCCCGCCCTGCCCGCAGGTCGCACTGCATCTCTGATCCACGTATGAGATTATGGTCGCCTCAGCTTCCCTGCAAATGCACCGCCCATGACAAGAGGCATCTGGCTATGTCTTACCTCACAGCTCCCCCTACGCGATCTAACGATCACCCAGACTCCACTAAGAACCTACCACTGTAGGGCTTTCCGGTGTGGTATTCACCAACCATTATCAGCTCCAACAAGGAAGGCTCCTTAAATACCTCATTACCAGCCGCTCCGCCTCAGTTGGTTATACAAACCCTAAAGGTTGCACCATCCAACGAACCACTATTTTCTGAAAATTACGGTATTCCAGTACAATACAGGTTTCCAGCAGTGTATGATTTACCCGGATCGAAGTGGTGTTCCAAAGTGATCATGTTGCCTTAGAGTTAGACGTGTAACCTTCACTGGCAGGAGAAGCCACAGTGTGGTTACTGTGAGGACTCCCACCTCACCCACCAGTGCCCTCACCGCGCCTCATCCACAACCGCCACGATTCCATACGTCCACACCAGCTCAGGTGACTCGATTCCTTCCACGAACTACACTTCCATCCAATTCTTATGGCAAGAGTGAAAATGAGAAGCCCACTTCTACCCAGGCTAATATCAACCTCGTCTTCTTGCATCTTCGACTTCTAAATGTACTTGATGACAGTAAGTAGTTACCTACTCACATCTGGACTAACCGGCTAAACGGTCCTCCGTCGCGAGGAACCAGAAGCTTCCTATATTTACATCACAAACATTTGGAATGACTTACCCACACTCCAGCCCCTCTGCTCTCCCTACAAGCAAGGTCATGGTGCATTAGATCTCTCTGCCCACCAACAGTATTCATCGCGATGAAAATTTAAACTAACTGATCCATCACCGACATCAGAGAGAGAATGTCTCTGTCATCCTGAGCAAAGAAGCCGCCACCTCATGTGAGGCATGCAGCTTCAAGACGGCTATGGCATCGACGCATCACCATCACCACCATCACTGCCGCACCAAAGACCTTCACGACTCATGATACAATCACCTTCCTAAACACTCTACACATCGCCTTCCTCGTCACACAACAGCGCAACGCATGACTCGCACAACACCCACCTGCAGTCGCCTGCCATAGTTACCCATTATACCAAACCAGGTACTGAAGAACCCACATTACCTCCCCTGTTCCTTACACAGTCCCTAAGACTCTTACACCCACCTGCATCCTACTCTCTTCTCTACACCTACGTTATGCAAAATACCAAAAAAATCTCTTTCAGCAGAAGGATTCTGAGACTGCTCCTCTTCTCATAAGCTCACACGACAGTTCCCGCTCATTATTATCCCATAATGGCTACCTCTCCACTACCAACTGGCTACACGACCTCGCTGCCCCATGACCCGCCCACTTGCAGGTTTTCACGAAAATTGGTTTTAGTTTACAACCCACCCCAGTCGGTGGAAAGGTACGACAAATCTGCGTTCTGGTAATAGAAGAGCAACAGTAACAACTTTAATGAGTTGCGTATACTGTACGGGTATCCAGAATTGTTTAGTGGCATTCTGGAAGGCAGAATAGATACAGATAGGGTTGATGCGGCCGCCAAATCTTTGAAGGATTGCTTGACTGATCTTTTTTTACAGGGTCATTTGCGTGTCAAAAGCACTGATCCTAAGAAATAATTGAATATCAAGAATGTTTATACGTACATATTTTCAAAGCTTTAAACAATGAATTTTAGAACTTCTAAAGAATTAAAATATTCTGATGTATCTATAATTAAAATCCATACAAAACAGACTATGTATTGTAATGTTTATTGGTTTCCTTTATGGAACCAATCACCCAAAAATCAAAGATTCTCCAAGCACACTCTTAAGTTTAAAGCGATGGGCTAGAAATGTTCTTTTTAATGAATGAATGTCTCACACGTTTCTCATGGGCCCCTGATACCAGCAGCTGACGCCCTTCACAGAGTGGAGGTTAGGACTGCTAGGGCGAGTGATCAGAGATCGTGCAGACACTGGCTGGAGTCGGTACTGCACCAGGCACGAGATACACCGTCGAAGTGTGAACAGGTCAAGAGCTGGTCGACAACAACACAAGATTTATGATGGAACTGTTAGGCGACTAGCCACAGGTGGCAGAGACTGTGTGGCCGGCTAGAGTGGTACCATCTCACTGGTCCAAGTGACTGGTGGTTCCTTGGAAGTGAAGGACATGGAACTGTGGCTGCTTCACGAGTTTCTGACCAAAGTCACCGTATTCATTTGTTTAGTACTTAGTTCTGTAACTGTTTTATAAGCTTGTTATGCGGGTGCCGTCTCTGTGTTTGAACACTTACATTACTTTCCTGAATGATTATTTACTTAGAGAACAACAACAAATTCCTCACTTCATTTCAGCCCTTGACTCACCAGTGTGGTGACAGATATAAATTGAACTTATCATCTTTTGGTAGGTCAGGTTCTATTTTCTGAGAAGAGATTGCACATAACCCTGTGATGATTGCTGCAGATACCGAAATAGATACGAACTCAATTCAGGCGGACTACCTTAATGAACAACGCCAGAAGCTGTACACTAATGCACTCAAGCCTCGGTCACCAGACTGAGGGTTGTCACTAACTGGCAATGGAAAATTTTAGGAAAGTCAGGAAACGACCTACAAGTGACTTTTATGATCCTATTATGAGCTATGTAAAAGATGACGATAGATTTCATGAGAATCTGATTCTATGATTTCTTTCCTATACAGAACGTAAACCTCACGAGTGGATCATGGTCGTGTGGGAGGAGAGTAGAAGAGACACACATGTTTTATTCTATACATTTTCTGAAGCTCAGCACGGAATTTACTGCACGTCAGCAACCACTCGAAAACTCAACTCTCAACACACACACACACACACACACACACACACTCACACACACACACACGTGCCTCCTACAGTCACCTGTTGCAGTAGGCTACTGCCACTTGGGCAACTATAAGGGTGTCATCTCACACGACATCACTATACTTGCTAATTGCTTGACACCCGTTAAGCTTCCCTGCCCTGCCTATCAGTCCCAATGTGACAAGTATTGCTAACTTTTGCTGCCTCGCCAAACCAGATCGGTCCGAAGGAGAGAGATATGGAGAGCCCACTTTAATGAGAACGGGAAGGTGTCACTCTACTCGGCCAGAAAAGTGCAACAGAACCTCATTAGTCCACGTGAACACATCTTTGTAATTTCTCTGCCCTCCAAGTACCGATTTTGGAGGCTGGACATCTTAATGAACAGATTATAATGCACTAAAATGAACGTACTTCTAATGCTCACAACTTAAAAATTACCATTAGAGTTGATGTTTTTGTAGACTTAACGGAGAATGCCCCAGCCTTACTGAAGCAATTAGATAACAATATAAGTACCATGGTACTGAAAGCAGAACCACTAGGGTTAACCCAGTAAGTTTCACATTTCATTCCCTTACAGCCTGGAACACAACCTGTATATAAGATGTCCCTGCTTTTTTTCATGTAGTGACGGCAAGGAAAGGGCAAAATATGCCCTAGTTACGGCCATCTCCAGTGAAAGGTAAATAGGATAAGAAAAAGAATGAAGAATTTAAGCAGAGTTCCTCATGTGTTTCTGGACCTGACTTAATAAAGGCAGTAAAGTTGAGAGGGAAAAATGGAAGTAGGAAGAGAGTTCCACAGATCTACTGATCGAGGAAAGAACAAGGTATCAGTAACGGTCAGTCCTCGTGTGGGTGATCTACACACAGTCAGATAGAAGCAGCAGCCAGATGCGAGTCACAGGTCAACGTCTTGGTAGCAGACACACAAGCAGACAGATCACGAGATAAGTGACCAGAGAGGGAGGGCAACTACATCACGGCAGACAGAGGGGTTAGGAATGCCTGAAGAATTCATGGGAAGAAATGATTTTGATTCCGTCGTAGCTAATAAACCGGAAGAGTAAAGCCACCCCAGATATGTGGGTAGTACTTTATACTGGGGCGAATGAGATCCCTAGAGAGAGGGAGGCAAATTTTGTAATGTTGATAATGTGAGGTTTGCAGGATAGAGTGGAAGAGATGGCAAAAGATATGTTTATTTTATTGCAGGCATAAACTGTGGTGTTCTGAAATTGAATAGATGGGAAAGAGTGATATTTAAAAAGAAGGGTAGGCTGGGATTGTATTTTAGCACTATTAAATGTAATCATGTATCTGCATTCCCATTCAGAGATATATGTAAGATATATGTAAGGTAACTACCCCTGACGGGTTCCCAGTGTCAGTGATAACGATCTGGTTCAAGCCCAGGTAAGAAACAAAACGATTTACTCCATCATTTTGACAAATACCCTTAGATAATGAATACCCTTAGATAATATGAAAGAACCATGACCCCCATTTGGTACACTATCGGGACACTGAAACTTTACACGTATGCTGGTCGGGACGATTCCTCACTAAGAGCTTTCTCTTGACTTAGCGACATAACAATATCCAAGATATAATTGGAGAGACCGCATGGTCTGACTGGATGATGTCATGATTATCAGTAACATAGCCCACCTCATTCTAAGAATTTGGAGTTAGCGCTAAGCGAGGTGCAGCAAGTTAGTTTGAAAAAGAGTTGTACTGCGATACAGAGAGAGTTTCATCCCCTGGGGATAAGGTGGAAAGTGTACCCCAAATTCGGCTACCAGAATCCCAGTTTTCGCCGGATTCTAGAGCAGTTTTGTCGAAGGTTTCAGAATCATAACTTTTCAACTCAGAAAGGATGCGCACTTTCGGTGGGGACACAAGCAGCTAAATGCTATGGACACTTGAGGCAAACCCTCAATTTTGCACCAAGATTAATATTTAACGATTTTCAACAGCTACTTCATTTACTTACTATTGCTACTCCAGGTGAAGGACTAATACAACGAGCAAATGAGCGCTTGCATTCTACAGGGTATTGAAGAATACTGAATAAGGATGAATACAGTACACACTAACCGAACAAGAAGCCCTTGCTCTGGCCCATAAAGCCTTTCAAAGATCGTATTTATCATTACCCTATATACTTGAACAACTGACCACTTGCCAGGAGTAATTTGTAATCGTCAGCCAAATGGGAAGTTCGGAAGGCGGTCACTGACCAGTCAAAAATTTAACCGAAGTCTCGAATATACGTTAGGGTAAAATAACATCTTCCATGATGCGCCATCATGGACAGCAGCTCTGTTGGAGAATATCCTTCTCTAGACATAGAGGAAGTCAAATAAAAACGGCCGGAATATCCCGTATGGTCACAGATCAAAAACTACCGACTTAAGAAAACTCTCAGTTTGGCAATTAAACCTTCAGTTCCAATACTGGAAATTCTATATCAAATATGAAGTCCTGTAACAGAGGTGTTCTACCTGCATCAGCAATGTTCCAGTAAGCTATTCCATGCAGTAAGATTCCTGTTAACCACGATACAAGATACGCCTCAGGCGGGAACAGGTAGATGCTTTAGCAGACAAAAATAAAGAGCTTTTAGCGTAGAACTGCAATGATAGTCTTTCGTATGTGGATAAGCGTCCCACTGGCATGCAACATAAGGGTAACGTTACGGCATCCAAACCAGCGTCGACCTGCACTAAAGTTACTGAACCATGGAGGAACCTCACTTGACTTACAGAGACAACATATCTTTCTCGGCCAATATGACTGACGTGTACTCTCGCTACTGTGGGTCAGTTCGACTTGACAAAACTGTCATATCTATAACTCGTTGTCAGCTGTATGCTAATTACTCAATCCCTACTCGGCCCAATTGTCAGCAGCCCGGGACTTGTAAACCTCCCCGCCTTAATTGGTTAGATCTGTTCGGCTGACAGGATCAATTCAGCTGACACTACATGAGTTAATGATTAATGAAGTTCGCCAAACCACGCACAGGTAATCCACATTTAGAACTTCCAAGGCATAAGTGGCGCACAAGGGAGGAATCGGGTTAACAAGACACAGGTAAGTGGTTGAGAGAAGATTGAAGAGGGTGTGATGAAATGGTTTGGACATAGTGAGAGAATGAGTGAGGAAAGGTTGACAAACAGTATGTGTGTGTCAGAAATGGATGGGCAGATGGAATGAAAAAGATTTAGAGTAACTTTAAAGTGGTGCCCGGAATCATCCTACACTCTCCATGTCAGGATTGCTGGTCTTACTTCCTGTCTCATTGAAACGGG
>JAYMFT010006179.1:7500-17116 GCA_038088735.1 Panulirus argus | reverse complement strand
CTGCCGCAACCAGGATTCGAACCTATGCGCTCGACCCTGGGCGGCCCGCGAATGCGTCACGGTCAGGAACGCTAACCACTACACCACGGGAATCCGAAGATACATAGCAACGAATGAGAGACTGAGTTAAGTATCTGGGACTGAGGTTAGGTTACGGAGGAAGTTCTGCATCTGTGATTGGTTTAACACCTGTTCTCGGTAAATGATGTTATATGGCAGTCCTCAGCAGTTAACGGAAGAAAAAGGAGCATGATTAGGAAAGAATGAGGGTGAAAATTAGTGACCGTACTTAATGCAGTTACACTGTGGTGATGAGAGATTGGCATGATACTAAAGGAAGCTGCAAAAAGAATTTTAGAGAGCAAGAGGAAGAAATTGCAGGTGTGTGTTGTAACACGAGCAGAGTGATGGAGCGTGAGAGAGGAAGGGAGTCGAAGCGTGGGATTTGGTTACGTGGTGAAAAGTTGGAAATAACCCAGATTTTCGAATATTTAGGAATATTCTTGAGGAAGTTGGAATAATGGATATTGGATGTGTAAAAAGGTGCTTGGAAGGTAAAGTATTTGCTTGTGATCTTTCGTGGATTATGAGCAAGGGTAGCGAACTTTGCTGGAAGGAACGATGCATTGTCACTTAATGTGAGATAGTGAAACACGAGTTTGAAGCAATGGAGTAACACAGTGAAAACTAGGAATAGATACACTTACATTGTGATGGTCAGGAAAGACAGCAGAGCGATATATAGTGCAGAAATTAACAGCGAACTCGTGGCTTCATAAATGCAGAAACACCAGAAGGAAAAGGAAACACGAGAATCCTGAGCGCTTTCGTGTGTTACCACATTTTCAGAGGACTAGTTACAGAGAGATAAAATAGATACAATAGAGGTTATATATACAGAACCGGAAGAAACATGTGATGTTGAGAGTGTTGCAGTACATAGAAGAAAGGATGAATGTTGGGAGAGATGAATGATAAAGAGCGTGCGAACAAGGTGACAGGAAGGTGGTGTAGAGTGACATCTAGAGTGAGTTGGAGGGATGGAGTGAGGGAACATTTGGTTTAGACGGGTGGTAACAGGG
Source organism: Panulirus argus (assembly GCA_038088735.1). Lineage (NCBI taxonomy): Eukaryota > Metazoa > Arthropoda > Malacostraca > Decapoda > Palinuridae > Panulirus > Panulirus argus. The sequence goes on along the minus strand of JAYMFT010006179.1, from coordinate 16,034 downwards.
TGGAGTGTTGACGTTAGTGATGAGGTGGGGATTAGTGGAGGTGACCGACTGTCCCGTCCCTTCGGTAGAGTAGGAGGAGGCGTATAGGGTCCCACTCCACAGATGATCCCTGTTGACTCTGTAACAATGGATCTAGAGATAGGTGCGAACATATGTATATGGGTTCTCCATTTGGCATGCTCTCGTCTCTAACTACTCTGACCTCCGTTCCTGTTAGCAAAGGATGGGGTCCAAGGATATACTGGCCCCTTAAGGTTCACTCTAACGTCGTCAACTTATGACCTTCGCTTCAAAGGGAATGTAGATGGCTTTCCAGGCTGCTGTTACGTTCCTTAGTTATTCCATCTACACACTGGTATAATTCGTTTAGTGAGATGATAGTGTTCATTAACACCTCCATCCCTCACACAAGATACCTGCTCTCCACGGTTTCCTGTGGCGTCCTCGTCTGAAATACATCTAGCCTTCAAGAATTCATTTTCTACTTTTGTCCATCTCTCTAGCTATTCACTTTTCCTGGTGATTATAACTTGACTTAGCTGCGGCCTTGATGACTCTGGCAGCTGATAGACCCAAATCCCAACCAACCAACCAGCCTCTTGTACTGTCCCAGCCAACCTTCCAACCAACCAAGTTCATTTAATGTCCCAACTAAGCAACCAATCAGTCTCGTGTAGTGTCCCATCTGTAGAATGACTTGACGCTTATTGGTACATCACACTTACTCATGCCACCACTTGCTCCCTCACATGTGATTCTCCCATTATAAAAGCTTTTAGAAACGTTCAAAAGTCTTTCTCGCTCATTGCAATAGAGTCAGAAGTCTCCAGAAAGCTCTTCTATTACCTGTATCATAAGCCCTCTCTCTGTGTCCAAAAAAGCTGCGTCCATTCTCTCATTTTTTTCCAGATTTTTTTCCTACTGTCTAGGTGCAGTGATCTTGTTTACAAACCGTTTTCTTTCCCTAAACACCAACGAGGGATTCGTTAATCCTTTGAGACGATCGTTCGCTGTCTCACCAGGCAGTTTCTCAGTTATGCCAAGACTACATATTCTTATGTAGTTCTTTCAACAGCATTTTTTACCTTCAACCCTGCGTTTATTGAATGGGCTTGGTTGTTGATAAGACAGGACAGGACAACTGAGGAAGGCCAGGGTAGGCATGCGTAGATGTGAATTATAATTCTATTTGCTTGTTTGATATACGTGATAAGGGTCATTACCATGGGGGTGGGGTCTGTTGAAGGGACTATTAGGCTTGTCTATCCCAATGAAGTTACTGAAGACTAGTATCCAGGAGTCATGGCAGAGCTCAGGAGCTGTTTAAGGCTGGCGACTTCGGTCTCTCGTGCCGGGCTGCATTCCCTTTGACGTCATGCCATTTGATGTTAAAGATCCACCTCATTGCTTTATTCTGAATTACCTCAAGGATGCGGATGTTTGTTTTGACTGCTTCTCTAGTGCTGCTGCGGATAAATTATTAATGGTCGAATTTGGGCTTTGCAGAGATGCAATTTGGTATTTACATTTGCATCTCTGAATCCATATAACAGTTTTACGAGCTCGGCTCCTACAATAGCCGCCTTTGTTTGAATGTGGTTGTTCATTTTTAGGGGAACGTCATACTTTAGGCCCATTACGGTGTTGGTGAGTGTGACGGGGATGGGAGAATGACGGTGGACGCGGGAGTGTGTCTGTCTAAGTTGAAATAGGAAATGCTGGATTTTGCAGTTTTGGTTTTATTCTCAGTTTTATCTCCCATAATGAGACGTGATCAATCCCTTTCTGAGCTCTAATGGTAATATTGGTAGTGATCATAGCTCTTATAAGAGTCATAGATTTAGTATATAGAGGTTCGGGTAAGTCATTTGTGTAGAGAATACATAGTGTAGGGGCCAGCATGGAGCCTTGAGGTACACCAACATTAAGGGGAAATATTTTTAATTGGAATTTTTGTTTTTGATCCGCATCGTTTGGTTACTTCAGTATTTGGATAAAAGTTTTATCATGGAACGTGGAAATTCAGATTGGGTACTCTATTTGTAAGTCAAACCTTCGTGCCAGACATTGTTAAAGGCCTTTGATAAGGGCAGTCATGTTGTGTACACGATCGTTTTTGAATACATAATTGGTGATTATGTTGAAGTCCATTTTGGACGGAGTATGTTGTCGAAAGCCAAACTGTATATGTGAGAGGAGGTTGTTGTTCGTTAGGTGTAGTCTGAGTCTGTTGTTAGTGATTCTTTTCAAGGTTTTTCCCGATAGACTCAAGTAAGCTAATTGGTCTTTGGGTAAGGGAGGGTCTTGATTGGATTTATTTGGTTTTGGGATCATTTTGGTAGTTGCAGTTTTCAATTTAGCTGGAAAATAGCCTGAGGTCAGTGCAGCATTTGAAGAGGACGGTAATGGCTTTAATAGTGTTTTAAGAAAGATGTGTGAGGAGCTGGTAACCAGTGGCCGAGTTACCTGGGGCTATTCTGGGGGTTTTAGGACAAGAAGTTTGACCTCTTTGAACGTCATAGAACAGTGAGTACGTGGGCGTCTGTAAGGGAGTGCAATTGTATGATTTGATCCGGATAAAGGTGGCTGTGTCTACTGTATATATATACTGTGCGACTCTTTGAGTGTTGTCATTAGCTAAGGAGTGTGGGTGATGAGGTTGGAAAACACCATCCCAAGTGTCTATGAAAAATGTTGACAAGATCTAGAGGGTTTTGATGTAAAGTGTTGTTATCTTTGAGCTCGTTGAAGTCTGTTTTGGATGTGCCTTTGAGTCTGAGGATTTGTTTCCGAAAGTCTTGAGGTGATTTCATTCGGCTCCGCTCTGCAGGGGTGATTATTGAGGTCCAGTTTCTGTTGTTGTCTTCTGTAAGGCTGTTGAGGATGTGGTGGCGTAGATCCCACAGATCTTGGCCTGATTGATATCTGTTTTCGTCAAACTGTCGACGGTAGCATGAGAGGAGTCTCTTGGTTTTGGCAGAGGAGAAGGAGTGTCTCGGGGTATATGCGTTCTTGGGGATGGTTGTGTCAGGTGCATGTACGATTGTCTGATGTATGTGTTCCATCTGTGTGTCTATTAATGTGATTGATTGGTTCTTATAATTGGTGGGGTATGTGCAATGAATAACAAAATATTTCAAAGAGTCGAAAGCTTTTGTGTTGGACCGTAGCTTCTTCTGCGGGACATATGCTGACTTCCTTGATCCATATATCTACGTCAGCGAACACATCCCAGCACCACTGAAGTACGTGAGGGGGAAGACAGATAACAAGAACTAATGGTCCGTGTCGAGGTTATCTGCCGAAGGTCAGTGTATGGGAAAAAGAGATTACGTGAAGACCTGATGGTCTCTGACGAGGTTATCTCCTGAAGAATAGTGCATGGGAAAGACAGATTACATGAAGATTTGATGGTCTGAGACGAGGTTGTCTGCTGGAGGACAGTACTTGAGAAAGACAGATACCATGAACACCCGATAGTCTATGACAAGGTTGTCGCTTGAAGGATGGTACATGGGAAAGACAGATAACAGATCTCATGGTCAATAACGAGGCCATCTGCTGGAGGACAATGATAGTATCCTACACATCCAGTCTGTATAGATGGAGATAGTACGGTAAAGCAGAAGTCATTTAGTAGAGATGTTGACAGACATAATTCGTAATGATATCCTGTAAATGATAAGGCGACATAAGGCTAGCCCATGTGTCTCTCTCAATTAAAACTAAGAGATTGGGAACTGGGTTTTAGTCATACACGGCAAGGAAAAAGTCCGTTGAGAGATGGTTTAGAGGGAAGATGCAAGGGTAGAAAGACTTCAGGAAGGCATGGGAAGTCTGTGCTTAAAGACTTAAAGGTTTTGCAAAGTATGCTCGACATGAAGAGGAAGGATGAAGACAGAGTATAGTTTGGTGATGAGAGTTGAAGCCTTGAAAGTGGACGGGCCAAATCCTACCATAGGACCTCCTTGGGCAAGATTTATGTACCATATTATTTTCACTACCGGAGGCATCGTTGCTGGTACGTTGGGTAAGATTATTGTTATTCACGAGTGGTAAAACGTGAACAACGTGGTACGTGTATATATTACACGCTGGACACTCGACGGCGTGTCTTAATTCGCGTCAAGCAAATGTCGACTGAGTTTCTTTTTTCAATTAAGTTTGCTGAGAACTTCACAATGAAGCTACGATTATTGATGGTGAAAAACCCTCGTTAATTGCATCATTTCTGGATGTGGATATGAAGCTGTGTGGTTCTGCCGTTCTTCTGTTGCCAGGCGCACCGGAGCGAGGAGAGGTTTTCAGGAGGACAGACAGAAAGAGAAGGACAAAAAAAGGAGGAAAAGATGAAACTCAGGCCCGAGCCCGTCGCACATGGCAACAACAGAAGATCCGTCGGCCCAGAAGCGACACATTGTGAGGATTCGTGTACCTGTAGGGACAGGAGGGAAGAGGACAGGAGGAGGAGGAGGAGGAATGGGTTGCACACACACCTCCCTGGAGCAGTGTGCAAGGCCGTCTCCACTTATAACTGGCCGGGACAATGTAACGCCGGGGATCAATAGTTGGGACGGTCTGGCCGGTGTGCCGAGTTTGTTTGAACGTGGGTTGTGTGTGAGGAGGTCCCTCACCCACCCTCCCACTCTCACCCCCAGGTGTCCCCCCCCCGGGGGGGGCGGCGTGCTGGGTTAGGAGAGAGGCATCTCCGGCCCATGGCCCGTGGGTCACGTCATGGGGGGGAGAGAGGCACCACCAGCAGAGTGGCCCGTGGGTCACATCAGCGGGAGAGGCATCAATGGCCCATCAACTTGCACGGCCGCCTAATGGACTGCACCGTCAGTCAGCATTACCAGTATATGCCACCTCCTCCCTCCCTGCGGCTGCACCTTCGGCCTTCAGTCACCCTCCCTGGTGCTAGAGGCTCCGCCACGGCTCTTTAAACGCCGTCACAGCAATAGGGGCACCGTCCCCACTGCAGAGATACAGTCCGTCACAGAATTAGAGGCACCGGCTCCACAGTACTACATAATATTACAGAAGGCAAAGCAACCCATCTGGACAGAACGAAAATATAACAGTGATGTCATGATCCACTGATGGGAATAACACGGTATTGGAGGCAGTCTCTTCGTATCAGAGGCAGCACTACAGCAGTGGTGGCAGCAACACAGTAATGCAGGCAGCGCCACAGGGGTGGTTGCAGCACCATAGTAGTGAAGGCGGCGCTACAACGGGGGTGGCAGCACCACAGTAGTGGAGGGAACATCGCAGTGGAGTGGCTAGTGTCACAGTATCGGAGGCAGCGCCATAGTATTGGTGGCAGTACCACAGTATGTTTTGAAGCACCACAGTGTTGGATGCATAGAATAAGAGTAACAGAGGCAGAAAAACAGTAGCAGAGGCAGAAGAACAGTAGAAGAGGCAGAATAACGGTAGCAACAGGATAACACCAGTGAAAGCAACACTGTATGAGTGAAGGCAGCGTCACAGCAGTGGGAGGCAAAGCGGCGGCAGTGGAGATGACACCAACACCAGAAACATCACAGTCGAGCCACTGAAACAGTAATAAAGACACCAGCACAGGTCCAAAGATACTGACACAAAGCTGTGGTGGAGGCGCTAGGCATTTCAGAGACAGCTGTATAGTTCAGACGTGCAGAAGATACCGAAGATAGTACTGGAGACCCTAGCTTAGTAGGAGATCACACTCAGCATTGGAGACACACTGCTGCTGTGTTGGAGACTTCAGCCTGTTGGAGGTACCAGAGCACAGCATTTGGAGACAACAACTTGGTCTCGGAGGTACCAGCATGGCCCTAAAGACGCCAGGACAGTACTGGAGGCATTTGAGACATAGCATAGTGGAGGTACCACAAGAGCACTAAAGACACCAAAACAGTATTGGAGGCACCATGATATTGGTGGAGGTACCAGCCTAGTCCTGGAGACTCCAGAGTGGTATTAGAGGCACCGTCATAGCGATGGAGGCATCAGCGTAGTACTTGAGGCACAAGGGCAGCACAGGAAACACCAATATCAGCACAATGCAGAACGCATCACAGCTGTGCGAGCAGAGTTATCACACAGGAGAGTCAGTGTAGAGTGATCATACTGGCGATTCAGTGTAGAATGATTTCAAAGGAGAGGTCACTGTAGAATGCTCTCACATGAGAGGTCACTGTAGAGTGACCACACAGAACAATCATTGTGGAGAGTAAAGAGACAGTCGGTTCAGTAACATATACAGTCAGGGTCGTCTGGGGTTAGGCCAGTAAAGTGGCCGACTGGGACTAAGTAAGTGCCTGCCGGGTGGGTGTGGTGTAGTTGTTAGTTGTGGTGGTTAGGGCAGCCTCACTCCTGCTGCTGCTGCTCCTGCTGTCGTTGAGCGCTTTCCGCCACCACCTCCTTCCCTCAGCCTAGGCCCGGTATCCCTCACCGATCTTTTCTGTCTTCCGTTTTTTATTGAATTCAGGCTGAAAATATAAAGTTGAGGTGTTGACAAATATTACAGGACGGGGAGGTCATGGTAGTAAGTGGTTAATTAATCACCAAAAAGCTTTAGATCAGGGTGAGGGCTGGTTACTTAAACGCTTTGGATAAGTGTGTTTGTTTGTTTCTTTGTTTGTTTGTGTGTGTTTGTGTGTGTGTGTGTGTGTGTGTGTGTACTTTTATTAGTCAACTGTTCGAAAGCACAGATAGTGACTGTTATATAAACTACAGGGTTTATATGTATATTACTAGAGGCACTGATGACGAGGACTTCCCAAAGGACTGTGTCTGGATGTTGAAATCAGGCGGCGTCACAGAAGCTATAGAAAACTGAACAGTGAACAGAAAACGGCACAAGGGCATTCGGAAAGCAGCGTCATGTTATTTGCATATGAAAGCCCTGCAAGCAGCCCCCATTGTAACGCAAGACCACACAGTGACAAGCGGTTATGCTAAGTAACTTGCTGAAAATGCAATTGATAAATCATATATTTTTTTTCTAAGACTTTATAATTCGATCTCTTTAGGACCAAAACGTCTTAAAAAGGCTTGCGGTAACTTCTTCCCCGAAGATTGAGAATTTCCTGTTTTCCTCGCACCGTGGAATCACTCGGGGAAGAAACATGTAGTGTGCGCAGTTCCTCACCACGGTAGGAACAGTGTAGCACAGAGAGGCTGGCAAGGGAAAGCCAGAAGAAGGGTTAGGAGTGTTCGAGAGAGCGAGGGCTTGCCTGTGGGAGGGCTGCTGTAGTTGGATGTACCACACACAGAGCCATGAACGAGGGGCAAGTCAAGTGATGGAGTAGTACCCACCCGTGAGGCCGCTGCATATAATAGAGACATGCTGAACTCCACACGCTCAAGTTGAGACACAGGCTTGCATGCACACACACTCTCAAAAAAAAAAAAAAGCACCTCACACACACTCACACACACACAAGTCATCGGAGAGGAAAGAATAAATTCTCAATCAGCCAGGAAGAAGAAAATACAAACGAATGCCATTTCTCGATGGAGCGATCAACAGCACGAGACATAAGAGCCGAGTCTTCTTCTTCCATCAGGCGTCCTGCCGTAAAGGACAGAGACGCGCACACCCTCTCGTGGACAGATAATCAATTACCTTGACGGTGGAGGAGTTGCTGCTGCAGACACACGCTGATAGACGGGAGGCCATAAGCGCACTCACAGCCTCACAAACAAATGTGTCCGCGCATTTCCCGGGTGCTGACGGGGCGCTCCGGCACCGTCAGCAGAATGTGCGGAATGGGAACCAGGCTCAGGGACTGGTTGGCTTGGGGGGTGGGAGGCCCGTGCATACTGATGAGGGAGGTCAAGACGTTACGTGCTCTCCCCCCGCCCCCTTCCTGATCCAAGCTACGCAGCTCAGGTGTCTCGTTGTGGCCCCATACGGAAGGGCGCAGCTCCCACTCGCGTTCGTAAATGATGGCTGTGCTGGTTGGTTGGAATGGCCTTGTAAGCACCTGCTTCCCCAACATTCGTGGGGGAATTTGTGGTCTGGAGCAGCGAGCGACAGTAGGGCAGCCAGAGGAATGGAGGCTGAAGCTCTGTGTGTGTAGTAGTGAGATTTTTTTGTTGGTGTTTTCTTCATGTGCGTTGTAACTGGCAAAGCCCTCTAGCGTAAGCGTGATACTGGATGTTAGCGTTTTTCCCTTTTGCCCGAGGCCGTTCCAGGCTTGCGACGTGCTCCTGCTGCTGCTGCTGGTCCGCCTGGGCTTGTTAGGATAACTAGCGTGTCCTCAAAGACACGTTCAGTATTGATGGTCATTCTATTGTTGTCCTTCCTCCTTTGCTTGCCTGCTTGCTTGCTTCCTACACACGGGACCTTGACATCTGTGAACGTGCGTGCGCCTTTCAATCTAGAATTTCATTTTTAAGTCAGGTTGATTGGTTCGGTTGATTTGGGTTGACTGGTTGGATCTTGTCACCCATATGGGTTAGGTTAATACTAGGAGCCCCGTGGTTGGCGGTTTGTTAAGGTTAAGAATGTTTATTTCCTTGGTGTTATCCAGGACCTTTCT
>JAYMFT010006179.1:0-2500 GCA_038088735.1 Panulirus argus | reverse complement strand
CAGAACCGTGGCAGATGGTGGGATGTACCAATTGCGTTAGGGTGCGTAGGGTGTGTGTGTGTGTGTGTGTGTGTAATTACCAATTCGTATGGTACAGGTAGAGAGTCCTACACTTGTGGGGCCCCCATCCCTTAATCTTTCTTTCCTGTCATACAACTTCTTATAACTTCCCCTATGCTGTCAGTATCCACAATTTCATTACTAAGTTTGTGCGTATCGTCCACTACTCTTAGATACGTTACTTGCTTAGTTTCATGTTATAGCCTCTTTTTGATATAGATTTATACCTCACTGTCAGTAATGTGTGTGTGTGTGTGTGTGTGTGTGTGGTGTGTGTGTGTGTGTAATATGAAAACAAATGAATAAGTAACGGTTCATTGCATGTTGACGGTCATGCGGCTGAAAATACACTGTTGGGGTATTACAGAAGTGGGAGGTCATGGTAGTTGCTAGTTAACTAACCATAAAACAGCTTGAGATCAAGGTGGGGCTGGATATTTCCACACACTGGATAAGCACATGAGTGAGGTGCATCTAGATAGAGAGGGTGGCAGATATATATGGATGTTTACAGAGTAAACAGTGTGGTTTATACATTATGCACGTGGTTAAGCATTAAGTGGTGAATGGGTACAGTAATTCAGTAGTTGTATGTGTGTGTGCGTGTGTGTGTGTGTTTACTTAGAGTATTATGTATTTACGGACCTCCATGGGGTAGCGGTTGGCATTCCTTATCGTGATGCATTTACGGGTTTCCCCAGGGTCGAGCGCATAGGTTCGAATACCGGTTGCGGCAATCGGTTCACAGTCACCTCAGCTGTTCATCAACTCACAGGGGTTGGTCGATGAAATGGGTACTCGGCTCAAGCTAAGATATATATATATATATATATATATATATAGATAGATAGATAGATAGATAGATAGATAGATAGATAGATAGATACCTTTAATGGGATGGCCTTGATTAGGGCCTCAGTTGCCCGAGTCGTCTCAACGAACATATATTAAAAAAAATACCATTTGAGAGCGGATGCCAACCACTCAACCTAAGTTACGAGAACAGTTATATTTATCGGAGAGGCAAATCAGTACAAATATAGCGTCAGTAGCGTAGCGCAGACCGCTGCCAAGGTCGTGTTACTAAACTCACAACCTGTGACGCCTCAATCGGGACCTCAGCATGTCGGACAGGCTCTCAAGAGCATGAAGTTTCTTTGCTGTAGCAGTGACGAGAGAGAGAGAGAGAGAGAGAGAGAGAGAGTCATATGAAATATAGGTGAATACAACTGAATAACTTGATACGTACGACCGAATGCAACTGAATACAATCAGCAACAGACCACTAGGTCCTAACGAGGCTGTTTTGTGGTAGTGGAAGAGAATAGAAAGTCACGGATTAGTGTGGTAGTAGTAGAAGAAAGACTAAGATTTTTTTCAAAAGATGAAGACCTGTACATTCGTCTTACTGTTAAGGAGGTGCAGGTAATGTGAGTCGTGGATTTGAAGCAAAGTATTTATCAAGTCTGTGCTTTCGTTTTGAAACAAGCCCGTCTTTGGCACGCATTTTCCCTCCACGACTTTGAAAGTATTACTGAATCTTTTCCAATTTACGTCCATTATCGTTTTCGTTAACGATATGATCCCAGGATTTTCCTTGTCAGGAGCAGTGCGAAGACCAGTGAAGTTTGCTCGTCTAAAATCTGGTATCTTTTCGCGACTCTCGTGTTGACCAGCAATATGGGCTACGTTGAAATCAACAGCAAAAGTGATTTGCCAGTGATCGCTTGTACCAGACTTGTCTTTCACTGCAACATTATGAGAAGAGATCTTCATTTATAGCTAGAACGAAATCTTACATGTTCTCATCGCGAGTAGGTTTCTCAACTGATTGTGTTACGACACTTCCAAGAAAATTCAGGTAGTGCCCACGCCCATTGCTGCTGGTAAAGAACTCTCCCCACGTAGATACCAGTATGTTAAAGTTTCCCATTATGATCGAATCTTGTTCATTACAGAGTTTTGCCAGTGGTTCACATCAGTTCTTAAAGAGTATTCCCTCCCCCAAAAAAATAAATGCTGATGAGAATTACATTAATGAATTTTGGTCAGATACGACTGACCAGTGTCTCTTCCATCACGTATTTTTTGTTTCTCTTTTCCCGAGGACGGCGTAGCTCTTGGAAGCATTTTCATTTGTCAAGGTCGTCTGATGTGTCAGGGTTATTTTAAGATGTTAAAGTCTTCCCATGAGAGCGTCAACAGTAGCATCGGCAGTTGTAGCAGTAGCCGTATCAGTACCAGCAACGGTTAGGTGCAGGCACGGGCTAAGCAGTATCCAAGGCCAAGAAGCTGGTCTTCGATAAACGTCAACGTCCAAGGATTTTTGACACTTCTTCTCGAAGTGGCCGCCGACTGCTGGGTACTTGAGGATGGGTGAGAATGGAAGCTACAGCAGGATTGGGGGTGTGGCTCAGGATAGCTAAGGTGCAAGACATAA
>JAYMFT010006168.1:0-17116 GCA_038088735.1 Panulirus argus | reverse complement strand
ATATATATATATATTTATTTATTTATTTATTTATTTATTTATTTATTATATTTGATCGTTGTTTCCTGTGTCAGTGAGGTAGCGCCAGGAAACAGACGAAGAAAGACCCATCCCCCACATACACACATATACATATATATATAAATATATACTGTATTGTATATCAACTTATTTTGCCTCTTGTTGAAGAATATTATAGAATGTATTCCCAAGTTAGATTCTTAGGAATGTAATGAGCCTTTAAACATTGGGATTTGTGGGAAATATGGATTTTCTTAAAATTTACTTTGTTTAGAGTTATATTTTCCAGGAATACGACCCTTTTGTTAACCTAGGTGATCTTACTTAATTAGTGATATTGTTTTCACTGCTTCCAATTACATTGTATAATTTTCAGTCTTGGGGTGATCTTGAACTATTTTAGCTATTTTTGAAGGTAGAATTAAGCCTCCGAAAGTGACATAATACACAAGGTATGGTTCACTAGAGAATAATATCCTTCAATGAAAGAGTGGATAAGAAAGTTTGCGCTTGCAATTTTAATGAATATGTTATATCTTCTGTTGTGTAGAGTGGCACATAAGTCATGGCGTCGTCTTGGGAGAGCTTCATTGCAGCCTCTACCTCGGGTGCTCCAGCTCACACCAGTGTTGCTGCCACTCCCAGTGCTGCTGCAACACCTGCTGGAGTACCCGCAACACTTCCAGCAGCTCCTCCGCCCCAGCAAAGCTACACTTCATCAGACAGTCCACACCAAACACCCCAGCCCTCTGTTCCACATTACCAGTATCACCAACAACCTCACCCTAGTCAGCCCCCTTATCAGGGTATCAGGGTCACAATACCCCCACAGGTCAGTGGTATTCATAGGTGAATGCTTGTGTATATGGTTAAGATTGCTGTGAAATACTTACCACTTAATACTCATCAATTTTGAATACTTGTATGTTTCAGTGAACACTAATGTGTTTGTACATTAATACTTCTGCATTTTCTTTAAAAAGTGATATGAAGATGTATATTGGGGTTTCTTTGTATCTGGATGTGTATAAATTATCTTCTGTACAGTAAGGGTGATAAAGAGGAAAATTATTTTGGTATTAGGTTGACTTATGAACCATCAAAGACTAAAGGAACCCTTCTTCCCTATTAATTTTTTTTCAGCTGACCATAGTTTAATAAGTATATTTTATGTATCTGACAGGGTGGCATTGCAAGTAGTGGACCTACTACTCCAACACCTCAGACTCCAGTAAGTGGTCCCCAGCCCAGTAGTGCACCTGTACTTGAGACAGATTTGCCCCATGAAATGCTTGTGGCTGGCTGGCGCAAGTTTTGGAGCAAACGTGAGCAGAGAGTTTACTTTTGGAATAGAACGACTGGAGAGTCACTCTGGGACATGCCCCTGGGACACACTGCACACACGTCTCAGCCTCCAGGAGTAAGTGATGAGCCATTTTCTTGTGGATACGTACTCATGCTCTTAGATTGTCGATGACTTGTTGACTTATAATTGTCTCTCCCAGTTCTCTTGTACGTGTATAGGATTTAGATGGAGGGACTAAACCTAAACTTCATTACTGTATAGAGGTACAAGTTTGTTGACTTAAGATGGTAAGAGAGTAGTGATTGAGAGGGTGGTAGCAGGCAGAGTTTCAGATTGGAGATGCAGTTTCAAGTGTGGTAGAGGATGTGTTGATCTGGTGTTTGCTTCAAAGAATGTGTATGTTAAATATATATGAGAAACAAAAGGACCTGTGTGCGGTGTTTATGGCTCAGGAGGAAGAGTATGATAAGGGTGATAAAGATGCTCTGTGGAAAGTGTTCTGCATATATAGTGTTGGAGGAAAGCTGCTAGATGCAGTGGAGAGTATTTATAAAGAGAGTAAGGCATGTGTGCAAGTGGGAAGAGTGGAAGGTGAGTGGTTCCTGGTGAGGTTGGTCTACGTCAGGGATGTGTAATGTCAACATAGCTGTTTTGGATTGGGTGGTGAGGGAGATAAATGTAAGGATCTTGGAGATTGAAGGTATGCAGTCTGTTGCAAGTTGGGCCTGGGAAGTAAGTCATTTGTTGTTTGCGAATAACATGGCTGTGATGGCAAATTAAAGTGAGAAACAGCAGAAGTTGGTGTCAGAATTTGAGAGAATGAGTTAAAGAGAAAGGTAAGAATAAATGCAATGAAAACAAGGTTTAGCAGTGAAGAGGGACAGATTATTTGGAGTGTGAGTAACTGGAGAGACCTTGGAGTGTTTTAGATACTTGGGAGTGAATATGACAGCAAATGAAATCATGGGAGCAGAAGGGAGTCATAGGATGAGTGATGGGGCAGAGGTCCTGAGCACATGCAAGAACGTGTGGAAAGTGAGTCACTTTTTAAGGGCGAAGATGGGCATGTTTGATGGTACAATGGTCCCTTCAGTGCTGTATGGATGTGAGACATGGGCAGTACTGTAATGAAGAGGGGGGATGTGTTGAAATAAAATGTTTGAAGACATTATGTAGTGTGAGTATGGTTGATTGAATAAGAAATGATTGGGCAAGAGAATAATTTAGTAGGAAAAGGAGCATTTATGAGAAAGCTGAAGAGGATGAATGAGGAAAGGATGACTAAGAGGGTGAGCATGTCAGAAGTGGAGGGAAAACAGAAAGGGAAACCAAGGATGAGATGGGAGGATGGAGAGAAAGAAACTTTGAAGGACTGGTTCCCAAACATGAGGGAATGTGTGAGGCATACAAGGGATAGAATAAATTGGAATTATGTGGTATTGTGGGGACAACATGTTATCAGTGGGCTGATCCAGGGCATATAAAGTGGTTGGGGGAACCACAGCCCATTCTGTGGGATCTGGTTGTGGTTAGGTGCCTTTGATTTCAGATCATTACACATGACAGCAAGGAGGTGGATGTGAGGAAATGAGGCCATTCATTCATCTGTTTCAGGTACTACCTCACTAACACAAGAGATGGTGAATATGCATGAAAAAATCTATTGTAGATTTGGCAACTCCTGCACTTGCAGCCATATGTGACTCAAAAACAGGTTTCAGACTGACTTGTCCTATTCATTTATTTTTAAGGGAAGTCTGTATATTTTATATTAAGGGGTACCACTAAATTTTGTAGTAGGAACTTATGATTGCTTGCTTATGTTGGTACCATACAGCTTCAAGCACTCATGACATGTATCATCATTATTAGTATGATAAGAGAAAGATGACAGTGTAAATAATTTTATAGGTTCAACTCATAAAAAACTACTGAAAAATCAGCCACAAACCAGTCTTATGCCTAAACAGGAAAATCATGGAAAACCTGCACAACATCGATCCAGAAACTGACCTCCCACTCTTCACTCCCACTGATACAAACATTGAAAATAAAACCTTAAAGAACTTTCCTACAGCAGGCCCTGACAATATATCAAACTCACATAAAACACCTTGGCCCATTTGCAATGCAAGCACTTACAGATATTTTGTACTACTCTTGGCTACACAAAATTACAAATCTGGAAACTTGCCAACATAACACCAATCCTAAAACCCTCCAAAGCACCCATTACTCCATACTTTTTTCTTGAGGTCTGTAATGTCTGTTAATGTGACAGGTCATTGGCATATATTGATTGGACTATGCTTTGTTTGCATTAAGAAAGGAGTTTTGAATTAAGAATTTTTGTCAGTAATCCTGTTTTAAGGATATGAGTATGGTTAATCTTACTAAAATGGTTTAATAAATGATTAGCCTTGCTCAGAGTAATGAAGATGGATATTAGAATACTGAAGTATTTACTTTTTTTCTCTCACAACAGCAACAGGTGCTGCCCCCACAGCAGCAACAGTACGATCCTATAAGTGATCCACTTGGGATTCAAAACCCCACAAATGGTAGTGCCTCCAGTGCCAATAGTACACAAAGGTATGTAACTGCATTGATCTAGTAACATTAATTTCTCAGAAATCCATATTTTTATTACTACGTATTATTTGAATAACCTTTTATGGTCTTGGAAACTCGTTTTAGAGTGTGTTACAAGAACCAGAACTTGCTTTTGTAATGGTAATTTTAAGTGAAAGAATATTAAACATTATTTTGCACTTCTTAATTGTATTTTGCCACATCAGTAATGTTTCTTTTTCTTTCATACTTGTTTACTGTTCCCCATGTTAGAGAGGTAGCACCAGGAATGGACGAAGAAAAGGCTTCATTCACTTACATCCATTTCCTAGCTGTCATGTGTAATGGACTGAAACCACAACCCTCTAGCCACAGCCAGGCCCCACAGACCCTTCAATGGGTTTTCCAGCTGCTTCATATGCCTTGGCTCAGTCTTTTAACAGCACGTTGCACCCTATATAGCACATTGCTTTAATTCACTCTCTCCTATGCATGTTTTGGCCCAAGGCACTTAAAATCGTATTCACTTCATCCTTCCATCTCCAATTTGTTATCCACCATCTCCTTGCTCCTTCCACTTCTGACACCTCTATCCTTTATGTCAACCTTTCTTCCCTTGTTCTCTCTATATGTCCAGATCATTTCAGTACACCCTCTTCACCTTTCTCAACCATATTCTTCATATTACCATGCCTGTTGCCTACCCTATTATTTACTCACTTGATCACCCCTCCTCACGACACATGTTGTCCTCAAGTATTTTATTTCCAACATATTCACCTTCATCAAAACATGCCTTTTCATCATTACAACATTATTGGAATTATTGTTATTGTTATTTTTAACATTGGAGGCTCCAATCACGAACAAAAGTCCACATCAAGACCAGGCCTTAATTGAAATATAGAGAGGGGTAACATAAGGGAAAATGAAGTGACAAGGGAAAGTATTTACAAATTTTGGAGGAAGTGAAAACCTGTCTCTTAAAATGTGTCAGATCATAGTTATTTGGAAAGACTCGAGAAGATAGAGAGTTCCAAAACTTTGAGGTGTAGGGAAAGAAACTGTTATCAAAATGGCTCACCTATAAGTTACCAGTGGCCATACAATAATCATGTGACACAGCAGCTTGCTGAGTATTGCATGGTCTAGCTAGTGGTGGGGGCACGCAGGCAGCCAGCTCCCGGGAGCAAAAAACAAAATGATACCTTTTAAAGAGGGAAAATGAACTAGTATTGCAGCATAGGGCAAGTGGGTTCAGTTTTGAAGTTAGCTTGGGACAGTTTATAAGTCTGACTACTTGTGACTCATCTCTGTCAAGTAAGGATGCAGGGCTAGAACCCCACCATCCCCCATGATGTGAGAGCAGTATTCCATACAAGGATGGATCAATCCTTTGTATAAATGGAACAACTGTGTGGAAGAAGAGAGATTTTGAGATCTAAACAGAACTCCCAGTTTCTTAGAGGCAGACATAGCTATTTCTATAATGTAGGGTTTCTAAGACAGAGTGGATGTTACAGTAATACTAAGCATGTTTATTGAGGTAAGAGGTGAAATTACAAAACTGTCATAGGAGAGAGGTAAGTTGTGAGGAATTTTCAATAGAAAGATGAGTAGAACTGGGTTTTGGAGGCATTAAACTCAACCAGATTTTGTCTACCCTACTGAGATATCCTGTCCAAGTCTGTGTTTACTAAGGAAGTTGTGTTGAGATGAGATGCAGATTGAGTGAGAGAAGAAGGAGCAGATTTGAAGTATGTGAAGGAAAGTAGTGTTGAGTCCTCAGTGTATGAGTGCATCTGCTTATTTTTGGAAGAAAAGAAATTATTGAGAAAAAGTGTAAGAGACGGAGTGTTACCACAGTTGATGGAGAAAGGGGAAAGGCTGGTCCGTCAACGACCATGGAGACAGATCAACCAGAGAGGAAAGAAGATATGAGGGAGCAAATTGAGGGAGGGGAGCATAGAGATGAGACTGTGATGCCACACCCTGCTAAAAGTTTGGCTGTGACATTGGCAACCACAGAGGATTTCCCAGAATCTCTCAGGGATGATGATGAGACAGTCAGATAGGAATGAATATCACCAGTAGATCTTGCCTTATGGAAGCCATACTGGTAACCAGAGAAGAGACTGTATAAAGCAAGATGTCTGAGGATTTAGGAGTTGAGAGGGATTCAAAGACTTTGGAAATGGTAGATGTCAAAGCAGCAGGACAGTAGTTAGAGGGGTTAGATCGGTCACCCTTTTTAGGGATGGGATGTATCAGCGTATGTTTCTGAACATGGAAAGGTTTTTAAACAGAAATGGAGCAGAAAAGCAAGAACAGGTGGAAGTTCAGAGGCATACTCTCAGCACACGGGGATGGATGCCATCATACCTTCATATATACCCATCCTATAACTCACCTATGCTTTCATGGTTCCATTCATTGCCCTGTCCACTCCTGAATATCTAAAACACCCCACTTCCAAGTTTTCTCTATTTAAACTCATTCCAACTAACCGTACTCTTCTAGCTATTTATCTACATCTCTGATGCCCATTCCCCTCAAGAGGATGACCACTGCAAAAGTCTCCATTTTGTGGCCCTTAGTGCCTCACCCTTAACAGACAACTGGCAGAGGGCAACTCTTGCACAGTGTTTCCACTGTTTGTAGTGGTGTATGTGAGGGAGGCGTATAAGGACAGGGATAAGTGGAGAGTCTTTTGCTGAGGCCACTCCCTTGATAGGGGTTCCCAGAGGGAACAGGCATCAGAAGTATATTTAGATAGATAGATACTCTATAGAAAGAGAAAGGGCCATAGTAAATGTTGAATGAAAGGCTCTCACAAATTTTTCACTTTATTCCATGGTTCACCGCTGCTCATTTTGTGATAGTAATGGATATTCAAAGCTGATGGTAACAAAGACAGCATCTGTTTTATGGATTTTGAATTGAATATTTAGTTAATGTGTGGTAGTTTGGGATGTTTACCCACTTTTGATCAAACTAGATCATGCAAGGGAGGCATGTAAGGACAGGGATAAGTGGAGACTATTTTGCCGTGGCCACCACCTTGATGATAGCTCATGGAGGGAATGTGTGTTAGAGATACAGATATACAGATAGGTAGATACTTTGATACCTGTATATAAAGAGAAAAGGGGCTTAGTAAATGTTGACTGAAAGGTTCTCATGAAGTCCCTGCTTTATATTCTCTGGTTCATCAGGGCTTATTTTGTGATAGTAATGATTATTCAAAGCTAGTGGTATCAAAGACAGCATCTTTTTATGGATTTTCTATTGAATGTTCTGGTATTGTATGGTACCCTGGGATGTTTACCCAGTATTGACCAAACTTGATCATCTTACAGTTAGTTAGTATTTTTATTATTACAGTTAGTTAGTATTTTTATTATTACAAAGGTTAGTACTATTGTAGCAGGCTCCTTATCACCCTGATGATTCTATCCCACTCACTCTGAAACATCATTGCAGCTATTAGTCAGTTTTTACCTTTTACATAAATATGCATTTAGATTCTAGTATTAACTTTAAAAGAGTATCTAGCTTGACAGAATCAGAATGATTTGATAATTCAGCAGTTAAAGATACATAAAGAATTAACTTTCTCGTATTGGTAAGTGCAGTAGTATTTAGTATATGATTTCCTTTTTATTATGTTTCTGCAGCAGTGGCAGCATAACTAACAACAGCACAAGCAGTAACAGCAGTAGTACTAGCAGTCTCCCAAGCAGCAGCAATACTCCCCTATCACCGCCTGCTCCTCCAGTCATTTCAGGGGTCAAACGAAGGGCATCAGAAGAGGCATCAGGAGCTCCCATGGCAAAAAAGTTTGTTCTGGCGTAAGTATCGATGCCTTATCTGTTTATGAAAAGCACAGGTTCAGGAGTTGGGGCTCGTTTTGGCACTTAGTGTTTTCCTGTTAAATGTACATTCATACTGGCACATATTGACGATAAGTTACAACAGTATGAACTTTGATTTGATGGTATGGTTTGACTGAAGTTGCAAGCATGAAGCAATGATTTTATAGCATATTTTGATTTGAATTAGTAAGAAAAATATGAGAATGTGGTATAGTTCTTTAAGACTTAGAGTAAACTCATCATTTTAAGGAGCATCTGTCAGATGTTCCCATTGCTTTTAGGGTTAGTTATCAAAATTGACCAAACTATTGGTTTTTGATATTTAGATTATTCTTTTGAATTTGTCATTTGAATAAAGCAGTGTTCTGTTAACTTTTGGATATTTCTGTCAGTTTATGTACTAGCTTTGTAATATAAAAGAGTAAATTTTTGATAGCTGTTTAGTGATGATTTTACAGTATGATTTATTTATTTCTTGTATCATCACATGGCACTGTATAACAAAACTTTGTCAATGTAATTTGAGCAATATAACTAAATGATCATATAACAAGGTTGTATTATTCACAGGGGACCTTGGGACTTAGAGATTCCCACTAATGTGATCATGTTTGAGCGTCCACCCATCACACTACCACAGCCACACCCTAGTGTAGAGGTATTACGGGGACAGCTTGTTGCAAAGTTACGTCTTGGTTATCAAGAAATGTGCCAGGCAAGACAAGGTATGAAGACATTATTTTGATCATTTAGATACACTTTTTATAATAGTTGGTGCTGCTATGTAATGGGTGCTTACTCAATCTTAGATGATGGATATGTTATTGGACCTTCATAGAAGAAGTGAATACTGTTTTCCCATGAATCACATGACTGGTTAAACCTGTATGACAGCACTGCAAAGAAACATGTATTGTTTTAATTGCATGATAATTTTTAATGTCACTGATAAGCAGTACTTTTGAATTAGATGATTGCCTTACGTTTCTTTATGATGTCCTTTCATGATATCATTGCCTAAAGGCTTTGGTTCATTCATCTGCATAAATTAATATTTTGTCTGCAGAGAATGTCATGTTTGTGTGGTGGATGAAAAAAA
The DNA here is from genome assembly GCA_038088735.1 of Panulirus argus. Classification (NCBI taxonomy): domain Eukaryota; kingdom Metazoa; phylum Arthropoda; class Malacostraca; order Decapoda; family Palinuridae; genus Panulirus; species Panulirus argus. The sequence goes on along the minus strand of JAYMFT010006168.1, from coordinate 8,244 downwards.
AGACAGCCTAAGTCACTTGACTTGGCCTGCTCTGACCTGATTGACTTTATCTGAGATATCCTAACCCAGCTTAACTTAAAAAAATGGAAGCATTTACACCAAATGAAAGCATACATTTTCATTTTGAAGTGTTTAGGCGTAAAAAGAGTGGTCATTGCTACGAGAGATAGATTAATCTAAATGATGAAATGCTTGAGAATGACATTTAGTGTGAGGCAGGATGATCATGTAAAGAATGATGGTGTAAGAGAGAAGTGTGGTACAAGTGCAGTCTGATTAAGGGGGCTGCTCATGGTGTGCTGAAATGGTGCAGTTGCATGGAAAGGATGAATAAAGAAGCACTGATTAGCACGTTCTTTGTGTCAAAATTGGAGGGGGTAAGAATGTGTGCCCACCTACAAGTACCTATGACAATACTTTGCCAACTGATATTGTTGCCACATAGCAGTCACCACATGTCTTTTTGATTGAATAATGTTTGTCTGTTGGTTCATCTGCAAGGAGGCTTGTCAGTAGCCACCAAACCTCACCACCACTCCATCTTTGCACCCCCTTTTCCTAGTTTTGCTTTCATCTTTCTTATCACTCCATCCTTCTATTTGATAAAAATCCAAGGTGACATCACACAACCCTGCTTCACAACCACATGTATATTGAAACTTTTGCTCAACTGTCCATTCACTTTTACCCATGCATTTGGTCCTCTGTATAAGGTTTTCACTATTCAACAGCTATTATCTCTACCCCATATATCCTTAACACTTCCCATAAAGCATTCCACTTAACTCTGTCATACACTTTCTCCAGATTCTTAAAAGCTGCACACAACTTCTTACCTTTTGCTAGATACTTTTCCAGTCATTCTCACCATAATAATCAGATCCACACCTCCCCTACCTTTCCTTAAAAAAGAATAATTTGCTCATAACTTATTCTGCATTCAGTCACTTCTATCACTCTATCAATCAGGACTCTTGCATATACATTTCCTGGTATACTTAACAGACATATTCTGCAGTAATTGTTTCTTATATCCTTAGTTCAAAACACTGTTTTGTATTTTATTTATGACAGCTGTATTTATGGAAAATTGTACAGTATAGCAAAATGTGATAGATGAGTTGGTGTGTGTGCTTTACATACAAGAGTAACACCAGAGTTACCTTTTGGTACCTACTGATGTGTAGGGATTATATAATCCGCAGCATTTCATTGTATAATTATTTAATTTTGTTAAGTGTCATGTAATAAACAGCTATGGTTGGGAATTTTTAACGATGTATGTTGTCTTGCTTTTAGGCATTGATGCACCTCGGGATTCATTCAGCCGATGGTTAATGGAAAGGAAGGTAGTGGACCATGGTTGGGACTCGCTTTTGCCCAGTCAGTGTTTTCCGGAGGTGAGCCAGTCCATGTACCGTGAAATAATGAATGATATCCCTGTCAAGCTGCAGCGACCCAAATTTACAGGTGAAGCCAGGAAGCAGCTCTCCAAGTATGCTGAAGCTGCAAAGAGAATGATAGAGACCAGGTGAATATAAGATTTGTGAGACAGTTCTTTTCTGATTAAAACCTCTTGCACTTTATAGGCATATTAGCTCATTGGCATTATACTTTCCCTCTATTTCTCACAGCTGGAGCCTTATAGGCATATGAGAGAGCACTTATTGAAAGGGAGTTAAACTTCTTGCACATTATAAGCATATACATGGAATACTAAGGAATTCAAACACCAACAGACCATCGAGTCCTTAAGAGGCAGTTTGTGATAGTGGAAGATATCAGAAACTCACAGACTAGTGTGGTAAAAGGTAGAAGGTATATAGATAATTCAGAGAGAATGATCTACAAATTGTTAATATATCTAAGGAGGTGCATATGATGTGGGTTGTGGACTTAAAATGAAATATTCATCAATATATGCCTAAAAGTATCTAAATTCTGCTTTCAACCTCTCTGGCAAATTGTTCCATGTATTAACAATCTTGCCGAAGAAAAACTGCTTTGCGTCATTCGAGGTTAAACGTTTGCCCAAGAGTTTGTATCCATTACTGCAAGTGAAATCAGATGAATCAAGTCTCTTAAATAACTTAATAGATCAAGATTATCAATGCCTTTGATTATTTTGAGTACTTGGATTAGATCACCTGTTAGCTTTTTCTTTTCTAAACTAAATAGATTCATTTAATCTGTTCTCATAGGATTTCTTTCTCATCCCTGGAATATTCTTGGTAGCTCGATACTGCATTCTCTCTCTCTCTCTTTTTTTTAAGGTAGGGTGACCAAAACTGAATACAGTATTCAAGATGGGGATAAACCTGGGTCCAGAATTAGCAAGCTTCTGTAATTAGAGATAGGTGATTAGTGAAGGGTAAGGAAGACTAGTGCTTCCTCACTGGAAATACTAAGAGCTGGAAGGTCCTGATCCTGATTTTCCATGAGATAATCCAGGAGAATCTCACAAATTCACAAGATACAGCCTTAGAGAGAAAGTTTTTTCAGCTTTCAAAGTCTACAATGTTCCTACAGTTTTCTTTTTTTATGAAACACCACATTTTCCCTTAATCCACATTGAAACCACAGACAGTATCCTTAATTTAAATGGATACTTAAAAGACCTGTCTGTCTATAATCCCACTGTTTACATTTAAAAGTTTCTTAAGATGTTTTAGTTCTCCATATTTCTTCAGAATAAGGTTATTATGATGAACCTAGTACCAGACTTAACACTTGTGTGAATTAAGTTTTCTCATTTTAACTGCATTGCTTATTATGAAAATGAGTAAGATTTTCAGGTGAGCTTGAATACACAGTTGATTGTTTAACCACTCATTTTGCTGTGATGTTATCCACACAATCTAATCCATTTATTCATCAATAAATATAATTATACCTATATTTTTTTAGCCGAAATGCCAGCCAGGAGAGTCGAAAAATAGTTAAATGGAATGTAGAGGATACCTTCCAGTGGCTTCGAAGAACGATTGGTTCCACGTTTGATGATTACATGGATAGATTAGCTCACCTGAAGGTAAGTGCAAAAGAAGCTTCATTAATTGTAGGTTTTGACTGAGTTGAATAATGAAAGGGAAAAAGAAAAGACAAGGGAAATTATTTACAAATTTTGGAGGAAGTGAAAAACCTGTCTTTTAAAATGTGCCTGGTCATAGTTATAGGGAAAGCCATGAGAAGGTTGAGAGTTCCAAAGGTTTGATGAGTAGGGAAAGAAGCAGTTATCAAATCGGCCCACCCTTGAGTTGCCGATGGCCACACAGTAATTCATGTGATGCAGCAACTTGCTGAGTATTGCGTGGTCTACCTAGTGGTGGGAGCACACAAACAGCCAGCTCATGGGAGCAAAAACCAAAGTGATACCTATAGAAGAGGAAAAGTAAACCAACATTGCAGTGTGGGGCAAGAGCATCAAGTTTGGAAGTTAGCCAGGGACAGTTTATAAGTCGGACCGTTTTTAACTCAACTTTGTCAAGTAAGGATGCAGAGCTAGAACCATGCCAGATGTAAGAGCAGTACTCCATACAAGGACAAATCATACCTTCATATAAACAGAGTAACTGTTCAGACAAAAAGAAGTTTCGACATCTAAACAGGACACACAGTTTGTTTGAGGCAGACTTAACTATTCCCGTAATGTGGAGTAATGTGTAGCTTTGGTAAGATTGAGGTGTACTAGGACTTCTGTTAGAAGATAGTCCCCAAGATGGTTCTCTCTGGGAGGGAATTAATTTGATGATGGTTCTACTGCTGAAACATTAGGAAGTGTTTCTTTGCTCTGTAAATCCTTACCTTATAGACTATTTTGGTAAGACTGTGTGGGGTAAGGGCAAGTGAGATGTTGGTGTTAAATGTTGGCTTAGGCCCTTGAAAGCTTGTTTTCAAGCTAAGACCCGTCACCTAGTTTCCCATCATACTATTGTTTATGTAAGTTGGTGATCACTCAACAGTATAGCATTGTCAGTGGTGGCTCATGTTTAGGTGCTGCTGTTCAGTGATTTAAAAATGTTCTTACTTCCTTCCTCACTTTATGTTGATTTGTAAAGTGATTTCTATGTGAATTGTGAATTGATTTGCTTTAAGAATTTTCTTTTTATGCCATAATGTGCATACTGCATCATGTAGAGAACCTTGGAAGAAGGAAAGTAATGTTTTTCTCTCCTGACAGTGTTTTTTTGTTGGCTAGTGTTCATAGTGGAGTTTATGTTGTTAGTCTGTTATATATTCAGGAAGTACCTGTTTCCTTCAAATATTACATTTTAATTGATTTTATTCCTGCCTCTCTCATTTCTAATTTTCTCCTCATTTTCTTTATCCCAATTTACTTATACCTTGTTCCTTCTTTGCAGTTATTGATACAGTCCTCTCCTTTTCATTAATTCCTCAGCTGTCAAATCTGTCAAGTAGAGTTCCTTTCTTTTGAAACTTTTTATTGTATTGCCCAGATGATCAAATTCTCACAATTTCCTGTGTCCCTAATCATATTTCACAGTCCAGCTCCCTTAATTTAACCACACACCTTGTTTTTATATGCACTGACATTTGTATATCTTGTTTTCCACATGCACTTCCTGTGTCTATCACATTTATCAGAAATATAGATATATTTGAATTTGCAGAGTTTTAAGTGGGACCCTATGGAATTGATAACTTATGAATTGCATCTTAAAAGATTTTAGTAGATAGTTCATTTTTTCTTATGATTTGTTGATGCACCCAGAGTGGCAGTGTACTATTATAAACTGTTTATGCATTCACAGCGGCAGTGCCAGCCTCATTTAACTGAAGCAGCGAAGCAAAGTGTGGAGGGCATCTGCATCAAAATATACAACCTGTCTGTTGAACATGCTAAAAAGATAAGAGAAAAGCACCTACAAATTCTGGAGGAAAATAATATCAGAGGTAACTTCAAATTTTTTTTTTTATATGGGTACTGTAGATATCCAGAAGAGATGACTATCATAAAAAATTGGTTAGTCATTCTTCAGGTTTGTTACTTTTATATGTCTAAATTTTAAAAGTAATGTATTCATAGGGTAAAATAATGAAAAGATTATAACCTAGTCTATATTTTTCTGTATTTGGTCATTTTTTTTCTTTGTTGGGCTAATTTAATTTGGAAGATGTTGGCCTTGCTACTTGTTGTGTGAGAAGCTGCTGAAATGTTATCTATGGAACTGAAAAAGAACAATTTATCAAAGCTAAGTAAGCTTACTTTCTTGACAGATGATATGTTAATACATTGATCATCAGCATTGCCACCACACAAGCTTTACTCAGTTCTAAACATATCTCCAATTTGGTAATTTTCCAACACATGTCATATCACAGGGATGTTTGATACCCTGCTGGCAATTGCAATTTTTAAAAGGAAATGAATTTATAACAGTACCATGTGATGTATTTTCTGGCTCTTCATACAAATTGGACACAAAATTCTTGAATCCTATGCATTAGTTTATGTAAAATTAGAACAGAAAAGCTATTATCAGGATATTGTGGTATCAAATTTTCCCCTGGAAATTGAGAGTCCTTACCTTTTTCCTGCCAGTAAGCTTGGGATCAAGCACTACACTTCAGCAGGATTATTCCCACAAATGTGTATGCTTATATAGCACCTGAGATTCTTTTCCTTTTAGTTGCAGTTTGGTACTATAACTGTACAAAACCTATATAAGTTCAAGCTAACCACTACAAGAATGGCCCAATCCTAAACAGTGTGAACTTAAGTAAAATAAGATTGTATATAATCCTCCACCCTGGTAATTTTATATGGACCATCTCTTTAACAAGTTCCCTCTTTTATAGTCCCACTGTGTATTGACTCACCTCCCTGACCCTCTCATTCCCCACAGACTGCATAATCACCCCTCTCTCCAAAACTCTTGTATTTGCTACCCTCACCACTCTGTCCATAAATAAATTGAACAACCATGGTAACATCACACACTCCTGCTGCTGACCAGCCATCACTTGGAACCATTCACTCTCCTCTTTCTACTCGTATACAAGCTTTACACCTTCGATAAAAACTTTTCACTACTTCTAGTAGCTTTTCTCTCACACATTGTCTCCTCTTTTTTGAAAATCTCTACAAATCTTTACTCTCTCTACAAATCTTTACTCTTGCCTCACAAGATATTGATCAGACATCATACCAGTTGCCCCTCTCAACATATTTACATCTAAAAGTCTCTCTGTTACATGATTTTTTTTTTTTTTTTTTTTTTTTACCCCAATTATACCTGCTGACCATGTCTCCTACTCACATAAACTTGTGTATATCCCTCATTTTAAACTAGGTATTCCCAATCACCAGTCATTTTTTTAGCACACTACTCCACAAGCTTTTCACCATTTCCATTCATAACACTGAATATCCTGTGTGTTCCAGTTATACGATCACCTGCCACATTACTTACCTTTGCATTTAAATCTTTTTGTTTCATAACTTTAATATTTCATTAGGAACACCCTGAAATCATAAAGAATATGAAAATTGCAGCTTTTGGAAAAAATTGCAAATTTAATCCAAATTCAGTTGCCTTTACTCTTAACTGAAATTGATAAGAATGGTGAAATATCAATCTAACCCTCTGATTGCTGATGTGCCATATATAGTACAGAATGCCTCTGGCAGTTGCTGAGAGTGTCCCATATGTTGTTTGGGGCATTTGAAAATAATGGACATGGTGATTAGCAAAGTAGTGAGTCAGGAAACAGTTACTATCAACTTAGACAATGTTTCCACATCCTTTGCACATATTTATTTAACTCCACTGGTTGGTAGCCATCAATATGCTGTGGAGGATAGTGCAACATTTTTACACTACCCAGACAACAAAGAAAATGCATATAAATAATCTCTATGGAGAGGTCTGTGGGGCTTGGCTTTGGTTGGGGTGATCTGGTTTCACTGCATTATACATGGTAGCTAGAGAGTGGATGTGAGCAAGTGAGGCTGCCCTTCATTTGCTCTTGGTGCAAACCCAGTGATGTGGGAAATGGCAAACAAGTATAAAAAAAAAAAAATATATAGATATATTTAGATAATATATATGAATAATGGAACATATATTATTGGGAAGTGGTATAGCATGATGTGTATGTTATGCTGTAGGGAGGGATACATCTTACAGTTGGCAGAGTTGCAGCCTGAACATGCTGATGATAACCTCACCAACACTTGCAAGTTACATTTTACTATATTGATATATGTATAATTTATTCCAGAATTAAAGTTTTTGCAAATTTAAAAAAAGAAAAAAAGATTTTTTCAGAATTTTCCGCAAATATCTAGAGTAGTTGCTGTAATTCAGCTGAAGTGTCCTGCAAACATGAATGCAGAAATTTATGAAAAGGAATACATCATAAATCCTTATGCAGTATATTGAAGGAAAATCCTGTAGCAAAGGAAAATATTCTTTGAAATGGATGAAAAAGGCTTGGGATAAATCCTCAGTGAAAAGGTTGATTAGTTGCACATGGTACTCAATATGCTGAAACTAGTCTTAATGTTTTACATTTCGTGCATTTATCTTCAATATGTGTCTAATAATAATTGTTTCTCTTGCCTTAAGAAGGTAATTTTACAAAAAATGCCACGCTAGGGATTCAGTAAATATCTGGAATAGTTGCAGTCATTGGGCCAAATTGTTCTACAAACATAAATGCTGAAATTTACCAAAAGGAATACATCATATATCCTTATACAGTATATTGAAGGAAAATGTTTTTTGAAATGTATGGTAAATAAATCCTCAGTGAAAAGGTTTATTACTTGCATATGGTCCTCAGTATGTTGAAACTACTCTTCATGCTTTATATTTTGTGCATTTATGTTCAATATGTGTTTTATACTAATTGCTTCTCTTGCTTTAACAAGGTGATTTTACAAAAAAGTGATCATACAGTACTTACAGTATACATGTGAAGTGTTGTGGTGTAGCAGTTAGCATTCCTGACTGTGAAGCATTCATGGGCCACCCAGGGTCAAGCGCATAGGTTTGAGTCCTGGGTATGGCAGTTGTCCACAGTCAACCCAGCTGTTCATCCACCCCAGGGGTTGGTTGATAAAATGGGTACCTGGCTCAGGCTAGGGTATATAACGTTAATGGGATGGCCTTGATTAGGACCTCAGCTGCCTGTGCCGTCTCATCTTAAAGAGAGAGAGAGAGAGAGAGAGAGAGAGAGAGAGAGAGAGAGAGAGAGAGAGAGAGAGAGAGAGAGAGA
>JAYMFT010006157.1:0-17116 GCA_038088735.1 Panulirus argus | reverse complement strand
CTGCCTAGTCCTACCATGTACTAACGCCCTCTTTTCCAATGCAATGCTGGGTGCAGAGCCCCGGCTCTTTCTCTTCTACTATAATTCATCTCCTCTTCGCTGTGCCTTTCCGCTTTCCCACCCCTCCCCTTTCTCCCCTTCTCCGAAGGGTCTTTCCTATCCTTCTTTCATTCATTTATTCATTCCGTTAAGCGTCTCTTTTTCGAGACTGGAGGTTTGAAAAAAGAGCTTAACGGGCCACGGGTAGCTCTATATATAGCCTGATGAAGGCTTGCCATTGGCTGACACTCATCTACTAATGAGAGGGCTTTATTTCATATATTTCACGTAATTCTAAGGCTGAAATTCGAGCCAAAATCAACATGACGAAGAGGGTGGCGGACGGTAAAGTGGCAGGAGGTGTTTGATAATCTTGAAAAGGAGACCAACGAACTATGGCGATTGAAAAGAAGAAGAAGAAGAAGAAGAAGAGAAAGAAGAAGAAGAAAGATAAAGAAGATTAAAAAAAGAAAAACCTACTTCTTTGAAGAAGAAGATTAAAAAGGAAGTAACTGCATTCTTTTAAACGTACCTATACATATGTATTTTTCCCCTGTGGATGGGTTGACTATAAGTATGTAGTTAGCGACTAGGTAGGTAGCCCTGATTGAGTGAGTGAGTGAGTGAGTGGGTGAGGAGTGAGTGAGGAGTGAGTGAGTTGGGAGTGAGTGATTGAGTGAATGAGTAATTGAGTGAGGTTTGAGTGATGAGGAGTGAGTAAGTGATGAGTGAGTGGTTGAGTGAGTGAGTGGAGAGTGAGTGGCGTCGTGTCGTGTCGTAGCCCGTTAAGTGTCTATTTTCCTAGACTGGAAGTTTGAAAAAAATGCCTAACGGGCCAGGGGTAGCTCTATATATAGCCTGATGAAGGCTTGAAATTGGCTGACACTCATCTACCAATGAGAGGGCTTTATTTCATATATTTCACGTGGTGCTAAGGCTGAAATTCGAGCCAAAACGATCATGATGAAGAGGGTGGGGGACGGTAAAGTAGCAGGATGTGTTTGGCAATCTTAAAAAGGAGACCAACGAACTATGGCGATGAAGAAGAAGAAGAAGAAGAAGAAAAAGAAGAAAGAAGAAGAAGAAGAAGAAGAAGAAGAAGAAGAAGAAGAAGAAGAAGAAGAAGAAGAAGAAGAAGAAGAAGAAGAAGACGAAGAAGAAGAAGAAGAAAGAAGAAGAAGTGGGGGAAAAAAGCTCTCTCGATCCATCTGGAGAGGAGAGAATATGATTCAAATATCAAATAGCCAAATTGAAACTGAAGTCGTACAAAAGAAATTAGACAATCTTTCACGCTTGAAGCTCTAATGGCGAATATATGAAAAGATCCAAGCGAAAAATAGAAATGTAGACTGAGAAATCCTCGACGTGAGGGTGATTAGGGTTGATGGTTGAAAAAAGACTATTTGAGGTGAGAAGAAGGTGTGCGACAAGACGGATCCCCGAGGTATGCCATAGACGACAGGGTAAAAGTAGGATGTCGTTCCGTCAACAACTAACTGGAAAGATCAGAGAGGAAGAGGGGCACCTTGTGTGATTCTGTTGACAAGCTGGGTTCGCCATACGACTCCTAAGTTTCTTTCATACATATCCTCCTGTCCCTTTCTTTTTTCCTTCCTATCCTTCTGGATACAGTGAGTATCGAGAGGTCTTCGTCCACTCTGCCCCATCCTCCGCTCTTTGCATATCCTTGAGTTGTATTTCATCATCCACGCGTAGGACCATCTTTGGAGTTTGTCCTGGTCTACCATCTGCAAGCTGATGGAATCCTCATCACCACTTCCCCTCACTCATGACCTTGATGTCATCCGAGCACATACATGTTCAGCTGTGAGTCGATTCTATCTGGCAAGCCATTTTACACAGAAAAGGAAGAGAGATGTTGCCGGGACCGAGGTCTTTAGCACACCACTTGTGCTGGTGTTGGTGTATTGTGTGTGTGTGTGTGTGTGTGTGTGTGTGTGGTGTGTTCGTGTGTGTGTGTGCTCTAGCCATCATATACAAAAGTGGAGTGGATGTGACGAAAAAGAAATAAAAAAGATTCTTCCTAATCTTCTTTCGGGTCAAAATCTATTTCCCTTCGCCGAAGAAGTACTCACATAAAGAGTCTTATCAATGCTAAGCCCTTGTTACACAACCTTCTGTACTCATTAGGATAAAAGCTTGACAGTCCTTTGGGTCACACGTCCTTTTGGAGGATCAAGTGAGGCCTTCCATTTGCGAGGCATCGAAGATCTTTGAAGCATTATAAGGATTCACGGACAGCCTCTCCCCGCCAGCGTGTGGAAGAAGAGTTCGATGTTTCTGTCTTTGAAAATGACTCAAAGGTGGTTCATTTACCCTGCACAGGCTTTAGGCTTACGTCTGACTCACTGAAGCGGTCATGACTACTTGTGACCTGGTGGCATAAACTGTTTGAGTGAGGATACACGGGTGAAGGTTCCCCGAGTTGCCTAACCTTTCTTTAAAGGCTGGCTGTCTTGAGCGACTCTCGGGGACGTTTTTGATGACGGCTTCTCCATCTTTGGTATTCCTAAGCGTATGGTTTGCTCAACCCTCGTTCACCACCGGTTGTTCAGCTTTGGAGACGTATCTAAAAAACTGTTTATTTTAACTCTTAGACCGAATGAGAATGAATCGCACCATCCAGATGCTCCGTGACTGGGATACCTTTCAGCACGATTAAGACAAACACACTGTTGTTATGATAAGTCATCCTTATCTACTGTCACCTCCAAAATGAAGTCATTAACTCATTTCACTTACGTAGCTTAGTAAAGAAAGTAATTGATATGCTAGTTTACCGACGAATAATCACACGTCTAATCGGAAAACCTTATTTCGTTCTTATTCATTATTCTGTGACTTCATATGTTATGCTGTAGAAGAAGAATCAGACACAAATTCAGAATGCCTTAAGGCTTTAAGTAACTGAAAGATGTTTTCTCTATGTACTTTTTTTCTGTATCCTAAATAAGTTCCAGTATTATCCTTACTTGTCATGCTTAGTGTACGTTTTATCAGTGACATGTAGCAGGTATATATATATATCTATATATCTAGTTGACTTCGTTTGAGATATAAGAAGACTTGAACTGCACAAGTAAGTTCCTATCAACTATGTTTAAAAAGGAAAAAATTTAATATCAGACTGTTTTCCTCTGGAACTTGCTATATCTCCATCCCTGAAAACTGATTTCTAATCAAAACTACAATTTCTTTAGTAGTGAGAACATTCCATCCCAGCATTTTCCCCTCTCAAGTCCCTCTCCGTTTCTTCAAAAATGAATGGCATCTACCCTCTATCTCACCAGCCCGTAACTTCTCAACCCTCTCTCTTAACTAGATCAATTACTATCTGATATTTCCTTTCAGGGGGAAACGACACCAACGACGGTATCTATCACCTACTCCAAGACTTGAGGAAACACCTTTCTCCCTTCCCCGAGGTGAAAGACGATCTCCCCGCCTGCAAGATCTGAATAATACTCGTTTCCGCCGTTTCCAACATAAAGGCGCTGTTGCTCAGATGCTTCTAGCTGGATGGTTCCATTGTGACTAGAGTCGGGAGAGCGGAGGCGGATGTTCTTAATTGGTTAATTATAACTTCCCGCAGCAGGTGACATCCACACGCGCCGGAACACAGGTTAACCTGAGGGGTATATCAGATACTGAAGCTTCAGGGAGGAATGGAACCTACGTGGAGTACAAGGACAACTGACTCGATCCTCCGTGAAGGAACACTGGGAGTGAAGTCAGAGGTCTGTATGATCAAGCTAACTATATCAAAAAAGGTGTTTAAACCCTCTCGCTCGAGGATATGATTAACATGCATCCGATAGGAAATTTATCCTGAAGAGAAAGATTACCTTAATGATAATCTTTTCCATCATTTTCTGTCTATCTCTCAGCCTCTCATCTTCTATCTGTTGCCTCCTCTTAGGTTAAAGCTTTCTTCCACAAAGTTGACAGGGGTATTCCTGCTTACGTCAATTCCTGTTGTCTAAAGCTACTAAAAGCCTGTGTCCAAACCTCCTTGGTTTAAGAAAGCTAAGAAAGGAACCAATTATAATAGTTTGGCGTTTGTTTCTCGCACTTATTATGGGTGGTTCTTGAAGTATGTAACATTCGACAGACGCAAAGTCTCCTGAAATCACGGTGAATGATTAAATGACAAGGAATATTTGAAGTCTTGAGAATCATGAACCAGTTTATGAGAATGTCAATCATTGCAATTTTACAATATTCATATTTTACAATACATGGAGTTCCCATTTTCCAGCGGGCTTTCCCGTAAACAAGTTTTTTTTTTTTTCAAACCTTGTGGTTTAGCTACGCGTTTCACATCGTCGTTCCTCAAGAGCATTTACAGAGGGTTGATTGTAAACAGACGTTGTAAATGGAACGTTCTCCAGCTCCTGCTGAGTCCTGGGGAGAACTAGTGACTAGTTGATCACTGAGCTTTTGGTCCCCGATTTACACAGCAGATACTCTGACATCAAACACTAGAAATGGAAATGTAGGTCATCGGTGTGGTTGTCAGATACACCACATGTTCCTGATTACTTTGTAATTACCACTGGCTTAGTGTAGGATTAGGGAAGATGAGTTCAGGATGTGGTAAGAGTTAGTAATTATAAATGGGGGAGATGAGAACGTTGTATAATGAGACACCTACACCGAGTGTGAGTGTCGTACACTATGTAGAGCATCGGGAAGTGAATGATGTATAAGAAGGTACCAGAAACAAGTGCTGAACACAACAGAGAGCTGTGGTGTGGGAGAGGGAAGAGTGGCGTGACACGAAGCAGTTGTGCGGTGGAGGGAAGAAATGGCTTGAAATGAAGCATTTGTCACAATAACTGCGCGAACGAGGAGAGTGGGCATCTGTCATACTCGGATGACGTTATCTGTTCGGTAAAATTCATTTTGTTTTACAGTGTCGTCAGATTAAAAGACCGTGAACATCGAGCTTGTCTAACGCTTCGAAATGAGAGAATCTGCTTCACAGACATTCGCAACAATTCCGGATCCCTAGAACGTAGGTGGGGAATAGAATGTTCGTGTTCAGTACCCATTGCTTGTATCAAAGTCAAACACTGCAGTACAAAAGCATGTTAGATAAGAACTAATTTCATTTTCATGAATGATCATGAAGAATCTAAATGACACCATAAGGCAACAAAGCTACAAGATTACAAGTTTCGTCGTCTAACCTTATCCGTCGATAGACAAATTTCTCCTTGTTAGAGAAAACGTTTCAAAAGACGTAGTCTTCCCTGGCACTCATCGCAAATTACATGAGTCACACACGCCGTCACCTTTTATGCTTCTCGAGCGTGAGATACGGTGCGCCTCCGTGGCGGTAACGCACCTGGGGGAAGTATTCCGGGCAATGGCCTCCTTCCAGAGAGTTGTTGAAGGGCGTGACGTTGAGACGAATTACGGTTCCAGGCCGAGAGGCTGATGCAGATGAATTCTTGACCAGTGACTCTGGAAGGTTATTTATTACAAGTTGTTTTCCAAGACGGGAAACTTCTGCAAAGAACTTACACTGGGGCGTGATGGTTCGAATTCAGAGGTGCCTCAGGGCGTGAGGCTCCTGTCGATGTGATTCCAAGCACCTACCATGGAAGCATTACAAGACTTGCTTGCAGGGTGTTGGTACATTGTGTTCCAGGGCTGGAAGCTGTGAAGCTATGTACGACTTAATTGTAAGCCTGATGCTGCTGTGAATGATGATTCCAGAATGTGACACTGTAAAAAAGGATAAACCTGGAGCGTTAAACTCCTGAAGAAGGATCTCTCTAACGCGTGAAGCTCCTGCATAAGGATGGTTCCAAAGAATCGGACCGCTGAAGAATAATGGCTCCAGAACACGAGCCTGCTGCAAAAGGATAACTCCAGAACATGTATTAGTGCAAGGAGGAGAAATCCAGAATGTTGAGCTCCTAGAGAAAAAACTGATGCACAAAGTCTGGCCACTATGAGGAAAGGTTCCAGGAAGTGAAGCGACTGAAGAGGAGTGGATACAGATTGCGAGGTTAAATTGTTATTAAGAGGGAAAATAATTATTGTAGTTGTCCAAGTAAAGAATTAGTATCAGATACAAAAAGGCGATTGGTAAACAAATACAACTAAAAGATCTTTTTCTAAATCTTGTTCTTGTATTGGAATGACCGTCAAATTCATTATACTGCCACGTTAACCCCCAGGAAATTGATATTCCCATCCCTACTCATATGCTCTTCCATCCGCTGTTAATCTCGATCAGTTCCAGACTGAATACCTTGTAAATCCCACTCTGATTTCTGATTCAATTTCAAAGGTAATCTTTGTTGAAATCCTCAGTTTCAAGCTCTGTGATTATACGTCACTGTTGATTGCTACCTTTATCCGTCATTAACGGCTCTACGTGGACAAAGTGGCCGTTTAACTGCTGTCTCTTTAGCCAGAACTCGTTATATCTCCTTCAGCAAGCAGCCGTCCAAGGAAATGGTACATACGTCGTGACTTAGGACTCTAAAGGTGACGCTTGGAACCAGCTTACACCTTCCGCAACAGGATATCTGACCTTACTATCTATATCATTCGAACCAAAAGCTAACTTCAAACTTCGTCCTTTACTCTCACATACGTCATGCAGCTATCTATTTTTTGGTTCCTTAATCCGTGTTATCATAGATGATACAAAGATATCATCCCATCGCCAGCTCCAGACATTGTGCTGAAGTTTGACCTTGTAAGGGTTACAGAAGGGTAGGTAGAATAAAGCAAGAGAATCAACAGAGGTAAATACGCCATTCCAAGCATGAGGTAAACACATTCATGCCTCTTTAAACGCGCACTGCTCACAGGTTTGAAACAGAATGCTTCACCGTAAAACAGTATGGTATTTGATCGTCCGTCCCGGGCCTCTGATCTTAAATGCAGTATCCAGAACTATCTAAACAGCATCGTCGTCCTGCATTCATGAGACTTGACCCGCACCAGACAATATTATTGGTTGACATTACGTAGATACTGAGCTAAAGCCAGTCCAGCCTTGCATCTGATATCTCTCTCTTAAAGTAAGGATCTAATCTTTCTTATGAGTAGAAAATCTACTTAGTAAAGCCTTAGACAAGCTTTATTCTTCGTTTGTTAGCGATTTCTTGCACTGACTGCCTTCGGATATCCCTTTAAGTTGATAGTTTTGTAGCACTGGGCATGGGCATCTTTGCAGTAGTACAATATTCTTGCAATATACGTTTCTAAGTTGTACCTAAAGCCTTTCTGCGTTCAGATAAGTTGCTTCCTGGGTGCCCATTTAGAATAGGGTTGCATCACTACTGGCTTCTCATCACTGAATACCAGATGGCGGTATTTTTTGACTTCTACAGTCTCCTCTATGATGCTGTTAGTGTCTGTTACTGCTTTATGATGGTTTTGCTATGGAGCTGCGAAGAAATGATGATACTGTCATTGACAGCAGAGGTTTTCTTGCGAATTGTGAGACCATGTCCAAGCCAGTTCACCAATATGGAGTCCTGCAGTTATCGAGTTATGGAATGAATGGCACAGGCAAAAGCACCGCTTCTGTAGTTAAGGTTTTAACTTTTTATTTTTCTTTATTACTTAGATCAAGTCATCATCGACAGGAAGAGCACCATATTACTGGCAGTCATCTGCTGTGATCAGAGATCCCATTGTGAGATGCATCAACAGCAACTTCGGACGAGCTATACAAAATGGGGAAAAGAAAAATAGTTCGAAGTGACATTCCATCACAGGACGATGATTAATGCTCTATAAATCAGGTGAAAAAATAAAGAATCAGTCATTTCCACAACGGCAGTTTCGTTGTCAGCGTCAAAGACAATGTAGAATCGATTTTTCAAGACTGAATTGGGAGTGATTTCTCTTTGCTTAATCCAGCATTTCTCTCGGCAGTAATGCCAAGAAAGTAAGTTCTCATGTGGTTTTTCCCTCAACCTTATAGATCAGGTTACTGTATCAGAGTTCAGCAAAACTCCTCTTTTCTAACTCCAACGGACTTCTAGCCTTGACTGCTGACTCGATGAGTAGAGAGGACCTATCCAAACTCGTCTCTACTATTCGTCATTTTCGCAGATTTTTTTGTATTGATGGAAGATTTTCATTATTCATCATCTTCGAATAATAGCCAAATGAAAACTTTATTATTCTTTCCCATCGTTTCATCATCAGATTTCCTCTCCTCAGTTGAGCATGAGGTGCGAAAATGTTACTTATGGTCTTAGTTTTTCTTGGACTGATAACTCATTATCTAAAAGCTGTTTCCATCTCGTCCCTTTACGAAAATGATCAAACTTTAAATCACACGTAGAGGTGAATTTTGTCGGCCAGCCCATTGTCCATTGTCTGCTCAACTGTAAAACACAAAGGAATAGAAAAGCGATTCTCTCTGACTGAAATGTATTTTCCCTCATTTGTAAAACGTGTAGCAACAATTCCTCCCGGCGTAGCACCTCACTCGTGGAATCTGTGAAGCTGTTGCTGGGAAACATCATTTAGCCTACCCGTGGCAACAGATGTCTGTAGCTTCTCTAACTCGTTTGTGCTAACTCTTCAAGCGTATCGGGCTGTCGATGTTCATTTAGTCTTTCGTCGACCAGGACGATTGTAGAGGCCGTACCACGAACTCTAGTTCCAGGGCATCATTCACAAATAACAGAGGGACCATTTGTTCTCACAGACTTGGGCGATAGTGTCAGTTCCATTCTGTATGTGAACTGCTGTGCCTCCGTTGGCCACTGTAAACACAGTGATGTGCGACATAGCTCACTCCTGTAACATCAAAATTCTATCCCTTGCGTGATGAAAACAAGATTGCTATACTTTTCTTGACATAAAAACACAAATGCTACATGTCTTCTGTCTTGTAGACGTAAGCGTTGCATATATTTTGTCAGGGTAAGACGAGAAACTTACCTTCCTTGACTAAATAAACTCGAATATTTCAACCTGCATATGGATATATTGCACTATAATTGATAGAATGGATATCAACACTTTCCTCTCATTTACATTACATAGACGAATGAACCCAATGAATACGGATTGCATACATCCGAGGAAGCTTTAAATTCACACAAGGTCGACCTCTCTTGACCCTGTATATCTACGTTCTTACTCAGTTGACCCAGTGTACACCAGCTTTCCATTTTCTTTCGCTACATCTGCAGCAGCCCACACTTTACGGACTTTCTGAGACACTAGTTCTCTGATGGATGCAGTGGGAGTGCTGTTAGAGATAGTCCTGAGTGGTGGACGA
Organism: Panulirus argus; assembly: GCA_038088735.1. NCBI lineage: Eukaryota > Metazoa > Arthropoda > Malacostraca > Decapoda > Palinuridae > Panulirus > Panulirus argus. The sequence continues at coordinate 7,785 of JAYMFT010006157.1, read as the reverse complement.
CAGTGGGGGTGTAAACACTTCAGCAACATGGCATACGGCTTTTCTAAGGATCTGGGGAAGATTTTAAGCGTTTGTGGATTAGAGAAAGGGCGACGATGATGAAGGAGGGAGAAGTGGAGGAAGAGAGAAGGAAAGGCGAAAAACAAGATATGGATGGAAGGAAGAGAAGGTGAAGGATGAAAAGGAAAAGGAGGAGGAGGAGGAGGAAGAGGAGGAGGAGGAGGAGGAAGGGAAACAAAAGAATAACGCACTCACAGCCACAGGACATAGTACTCTATCATTCCCTATCCAAGGAACCCGAAGAGCGTACCCCACTAACGAAGTGTGAGGAGTGGGAGGCGACTGGCTTCTCCGGGTGATCACCGAGGAACTCTGAGGAGGCAGGAAGAAATTACAAGTGCCATGGGTGATCGTGACGCGTGTGTGTGTGTGTGTGTGTGTGTGTGTGTGTCAAGCGCTGAGGGGAATACCAACCCGACATCTGGCGGGCCCGAGGCTCCTCATGCTAGAGTGTTGAAGTCTCTAACTTCCTCTTTGAGGAAGCAGCCAGGCAGCTAAGGCTCTTTCTCCCTCCACTGCTGGTGGGTTCCTCTTCTGGCGCGACTTAGGGAAAACGTTTTCGACTCTTAGGGTTCCTCTCCTCCTGTTGTTAGTGTTGTTGGCGTTGTTGGCACCTCGAGTGTGTATCCCATTCTTGGAACCAAGTGACTGCAGGTGGTGGTACCAGCGGCAACGGTTGACCTGAGTCAAATGCACTCGTCTTTACCTAACCCCACATGAACCACAAAACGACTCAGCAATGACTCACTGAATCCAAGCCAGCCTTAGGTGACCCCCCACACTTAACCTAGTCTGTGATGTGAACTGAGTCAGTGAATCAATGAAGGCTCGACACCTCCTCGTGTTCCCTGTGGATACATACACAGATCACCAGACGTATGGCTGGCCTCTCTTTCCACTCGGACCAACGCTTGCAGACTCAGCAGACTGAACCTCTAGTTTACCCATTTTTACGACCGACGTTGAGTCAGCACTTGTAAAGGTCACACTGGCCAGGTTTTAAGACGCTACCTTTGACCCATAAAATCCCTTTCTTTTCTTCTTCATTCATTTTTCTTCTCTGTTCATTTACTCTTCTGATTCATTTTCGTTGACACTCACCTTCATCTGTAATCGTTACTCGATTAGATCGATCTCCTGTTTATTATCTGTGTTATTATCTTCAGTTCGTTTTCATTAAGTTAATTTCTGTAATCAATATATCTGTTCATCACACTTTAGGCTTCGTTTAGACAATCTCTCCATGAACTGCTTCTAGAAAACCTATCTAAATCAGGTTAGAATCCCTTTTTTGTTTTAATTCTACATCCTTCACCTAACATAGTTTTTTATATCTTTTGTATCTCTTTTTTGACATTTTCTTGTCTGATTTTCTTATCTTATATTTAGTTCCGTATTCAGAATGGTTTCAGTGCATTACACAAGACAGCTAGAGAATGGATGTGAGCGGATGCGGCCTTTCTTCGTCTGTTCCTGGCGCTACCTCGCTAACGCGCAAAACGGCGATTAAGTATATATATATATATATATATATATATATATATATATATATATGTATATATATAAAATAGGTAAGTCTTCTCCTGTATCACTTTCATCCATTGGTTCTAAATCCTGTGTCGCCCCGCGACATGAGACCATAAACAACTTGACTGATCAGTGGAACAAATGCTCCGGTTCGTTCCTGACAAAGGAAGAGCCCGGATGCCCTGCGTATTGTGCAACTTCTCCAATCTCTCTCTCTCTCTCTCTCTCTCTCTCTCCGCCTTGTGAAATTCCACTTTGGTCTCAGCTCTCACAATGGCGCGGTGAGTTATACTTGCTCGCATGAAGTCTCTTGTGGTCAAAAGTTCCTTCTTTTGTTCAGGTCTTCTGGCTGTTACCCCCACCTCCCGTCCTATCCACGTAGCTCCTCCCTCCTCCTCCCTCCTTCCTCCTCCTCCTCCTCCCCCTCCAAGATCACAACATTTCTCTGTCGTTTCGCTGAGGTTCCAATTCATTCCCCATGAACGTAAGTAACTATCTCATCTGAGACGTTTTCTCTTCTTTCATCCAGGACTTTATTTACTCTCAGTCTCCTCTCTCTCGTGTTCGCATGTTATGTTTTATTTTGCTTTACGGTTGTTTTGTAGATATTTCACTTCTGTTTCTTGCTGTCTGCTTGTCTCTCCTGTCGACTCAGACTCAGAATTGAAAAGGGATTCAGATGCTGTTTCACACAATACGTTCTCTGGTTAGTACGAGCGCGTGCCCCCGTATATTTCGCTATGTGACGCACTTCTTTCTGTTTCGCCGGTATTCTTTCGTTTTTATTAGTTTCCACATGTGTTGTTAAGTTAAAGGAACGAGAGGCCATAACAAGCAACCAAGCAGAAGTCTTTTTTTAGGAAAAATGTAAAAAAGTTCTTTCTTAGTATCATAGTCATAAATGAATGGTAGAAACTTAGATACGAGACTGTAAATGCCATGTAGTATACAAAAGATTAAAATTGTCTTTCATAGTAGTGAGAGTTCTAGAGATGGGGCCTCTTGAGTATTATTAGACTATCACCCTTTACTGTTCAACGAAGGTAATAAGTAGACATACAGACAAACGAACAAAGAGAGGAACAGAAAACTACATACTTCCAAGACATATACAGCCACACACGCACAACCATACGTAATCCGGTATGAATGGGAATAATGAAGCAGGCACAGGCTCACGTAAATAGCAATACATTCACCTACACACATACACATAAATCGTAAGGAATCACCGAGACAAACAAGCATGCGAAGCGTACTCTGGACAAGGAACGCTCTGCACAGCACGCAAACACGTACCTACCCCAACACACACACACACACACACACACACACACACACACCTACACCCATACCAGCCTCGGGACTCTCCAAGCCAAACACCAGTACTTTGTACCGACGGACGAAACACTGGATCGTCCAGACAGACAAAAGTTTTAACAAGAGTGTCCTGAGGGAGGCGGCGACGGAGGTCTGGCCGTAACTTTATACGCTGTCTTGCAAGCAGTTCCGGCCCGGGCCGTGCCATCTGTCTCACTCGCCGATCACTCTTCCTTAAGTTTAAATACTTATTGAGGGCATCTGCCAACACTCCTGAAGGTCCTTTGGCAGCAGTATCAACAGTAAACTGTAATTTATGCTTTTAATATTTTTTTCTCTCTTATTTTCTCTGTTTATTCTAGTACGAATTCTAACCACTGAAAACATGCAAGGAAGAGTCCAACGTACTCTTCTTTTTTATTCCTCGTTACGCGGAAAGGAGAGAGAACGATAAGAAAATACGTGAAAGATCGTTGATACCTTACCAATGGGTTTTCATAACAAGTGAGAGACGTATCTGAAATCAGATATGAGCTTTTCAAAAAGAGAATCAAGATATCTCTTCATAGACTCTTCCTAGTTGATATTCCACGTACCGTACCTTGCTAAAAGCTGAGTATTTCGTGCTCCTCAAGACCTCTATCATATCGAAAAGTTGAGGGGTCACCAACGGGAGGATATGAGAGGCGAGACCTCCCAATTGGAAAGGCGAGAGTGAGGTCGGAGGTCAAAGTAAAGGTGAGACGGGAACGCTGAGAGTGGGCGAGAGCTCACAGATGGTATGCAAAATGAGATCAAAGGTGATGGATGAGAAGGCAGAAGTAAGACATGATAGGTGAAAGGTCTCATGAGATGAGATTTCATAGGGCGGGAAGTCGTTTGAAATGAGAGGACAAGACTCGGAGCACCGGCGAGGCGATTAGGGCATTCAGCGGCCCGGGCCGTCTCAGCTAACTTAAACATCAAGCGAGGGAGCCACAGGCGAGAATGCGTGGGGTGAGAGACCACAAGAGGGAGAAAGCGAAAGGTGAGTGGACTAACGTGGAACTCCCGAGGTGTGGGAGCATATTAGGTGAATGATGAGAGTTGGGAGACCAGATGATATGGAATGTACATTGGAGGAGAAAGAGGGGAGGCAATGTAAGATGAGAGGTCACAGATGAGGAATATTGAGGTGGACGTGAATAAGGGCACCTGTTGATGAGGACAGACTAAAGTAGATATCTTTTACCACAGCTGCTGTTGGGGGGAACTGATGCGAATGTCTTCCACAGAAGACTGAAGAAAGCTAGTGCAGACGCCCTCTCTCTAATAGTGCTAACAGAAAACAAGGTATATGTCATCCACAGCAGTAATGAAGAAAGATCCCGACACAATATTTCAGTGCTAATGAGGGGAGCTGAGACAAGCTATCCATAGATATTATCTAGGAAAATGTGTCGGATTTAATCCTTGACATATATGACAAGGAACTTGAGCGGGCACCTAAAGATTAGGCGGACGTCATGAATAAAAGTACTGAGGAAAAACGAGCATCTGTTCTGTAGCAACAGAAAAGACAAATGAGGCAGATGTATTACTCAGGAACGACGAGGAATGATGAGGCCGACGTATCTCAAAGCCATATTGAGAATAACTGAGAAAAACATCCATTTCCTTAGTCAGAATTCCGCGAATAACATTATCTGTGGCAGAATTTAGGGTGAAGCCGTGAAGGGATCAATAATCACACTGGGGGCAGCTGAGGCAGACGCTAAACTCGGCCACACTCAGGAAGGTTGAGGAATGCCTTATCCCTGGCGATAATGAGGGGAGCTGAGACATGCGTTTTCCATCGCAATAATGAGGGATCCCAAGACAGACATCTGCCGTGCCTGTGTTTACTCTTCAAGCTCAGGGAGTTGGAGGCAACAGATGGCCCAGATGTGCTCGACATTGACTGCTGGAGATTTAATGCTATCTTGTTAGTTTTCTGCTCGATTGGTAGCCACGTAAAGCCAGTTTCTTAGCCAGTCATCGCTGGATTGTTGGCGTCAGTCTGTCAGTGTTGGAATGGGTGGTATTGGTGGTATGTCAGCGTTCGTGTGTGAAGCTGGACAGCTGCAGGGCTGCTGGTTCCTTGGAGATGATGTCCTGCGGTGCTTGTATTATCTTTTGTCTAGTTTGTTTACCCCCAGCCTGCCATCTGTTGGCCAGACATCGATCACACTGACTCGCCTCCTCACTCCATCTTTCCTCCTCCTCTTATTCTCCATCCCTACCTTCCTCCTGTCCTCCATCCTATCGCTTTTGTTCCATCTCCATTCTTTTTAATGCCGCCATCTGTATCTTCTGTTTATCTTTGCCCTACTTTCTCCTCCTCCTCCTCCTCCTCCTCCTCTTCCTCCCTCTTCTCCTACTCCTCCTTCCCCATTCCATCTATACTCCTGTTACTGTCCTATATATTTTCCCTTCCCCTCCACCTCTATCATCATCTTCCCTCTCCATACTTCCATTTCCTCCTCTCATCACCTTCCTCATTCAGCTCCAGGCCCTTTCCCGTCTTTTCCTCCTGCTCCTCCTTCCATTTTTCTGGCTCTTTCGTGGGAAATTAAATTGATAATTAGAACCATAATGGGCAGGAATGTTTCATTACAGGTTAATTAATTTCAGGCGTCACTTCCACCCGGCTGAGCCTGGCTGTGTTACGGTATTTCTTTTTCCACGTCTCACTCATGCATCTGGTCACATACGCGTCAGACGAAGTACAATACAAAGCACAGTACATGAATCACGGTCCTTATTAGATTTATCTATATATGCTGCATATGTATGTGGACACACCACTAGAAATGTTGCTCGAGATGCGGCTCAAGAGGAGTAAATTGCCAAGGAAACTAGGAGAAGACAAAAGTCATACCCATCTTCAAGAAAGGAGACGTGGAGGATTCGCTAAAATACAAACTGGTGTCCCTGATGAGCGTGGTCTATAAAGAAATTAAAAAGATAATCAGAAAGGAAGTGAATGACTTTTTATAAAGGCGAAACTATCGATGTAAGAGGCAACACGGTTTTAGGAGATTGAGGTAATATGTAACGAATGTTTTAGATTTCTAAAAGCGAACGAATTCCATTTAGAAAGAAAATCGAAGGTGCTTGGATCTACTGCACCTGGTCTGCCAGAAAGCTGCATGATGGATGATAGTAAAGAAGCTGGATCTTCAGGCAGGAATAAGTGGAGACTCCATCGATGGACAGAAGATTATCTTTGTGGAAGTGAACAAAGAACGCACGTCAAAGGAGCCTTCTCGAAATGGGCTGAAGTCACCGATGAAGTGCCACAGGTTTCTGTTCTGGTACCATGATTCTTTTTGATCTATGTGAATGACTTGATAGAATTGCAAAACTCGTGCCTGAATGCATTTGCAGATAGTGCCAAGGTAATGAGGGAAGGAAAGGGCATGGAGGATTGCATCAACATACAAGGGGACCTCGACAAACTCCAAAGTTCATGTGATGGATATTTCTTGAAACTCAACCACCAATAAAAGTGAAGTAATGGGAACGGTACGTAACGAAAGAAGACCTGAGAGGGGCTTGAGAGTCGACTTCGTCCCACTTCAGGCGAATGGTAAAGGAGACAAGCTGTCTGCTGGCAAATCTTAGTACTATACTCAGGTACCTGGATAAGAAAATATTCAGCAAGCTGTTCCGTCTTAGATCAGGGAAAAGGTCTAGGAAAGTAGTCAAATGTCTAGATACAACGTACACAGAAAACTTGAGGGTCTTGACCAATATAAAAGACTAATGGTCTTTATGAAATTTCTCCATATATGCGGAAGTTATATGCAGATACACTTGACAGGTCACCCTCCCTAAACACTTTCCCTTTCCAGCACTTCACCTTCCCAGTTGGTTGTAATGCCGTAATGCCATAGTCATGATAAATCGGACACCTCACTTTCTCCGACAAGGTGAGTCATTACGTACATGATGTTGAATACACTCCCCCATTTGTCATATAGCACCTTGATGCATTCAGGTGTCGTGAAGCTCTGAGTTGTATCCATATCCCATCCTTAATGCGTGACACCAGTGCTTTATCTCACACCGTCTGCTAACCTAAGTATACACACGTGGCCTAAACTTGGTATCGAAATGTCATCACATGGGATTGTGTGATTTATGAATAGACTAACTGTTATGTATCGAAATTAGGAGCAAATATGGGATTTGTTAATGCGTATCTAAATCAGGATGTAACCCTGCTTTTTTATTTCCTATTCATCTAAATGGGGATTAAACACAGAATATTTTTCTCTGTGATGATAGTACTTAAACTAGACAAATTCTGCTCAGTCCTTATTGATATATATTTCAATCGGGGAATAAAAATCATAAGATTTTTCGTACCTACCTTCATAAATATACTAACAGTTCAGTACTTTTAATTTAAGAGAATGTCAGTCCGGTGTTCCGTTCTCCCTACAGAGGAAATCTGAAGCATTCTGGTATTCATATTTTAGATGACTTCTGTCCATTACGGTGTCGGTAAAATCCGCTTATAGCGATGCATTTTAAGCAAGACCGTGGCAGCCAATTTGAGGAGAAACAAAAATTGGTTACGGATATTTCTTTATCATTTTTCATTTTCTATCTCCTTTACAATCAACATAAATGCTTTTTGGGAAGCTCAGTAGGCATGTTAGTCTTAATATTTTTACTGTATCTTCTTTATCTTTCTACTTTCTTATCATTTTTGTACGTACTTGATCTCTTCACTTTCCGGATTCTTGTCATTTATTACTTTCTTCATTTTCTACTTTCTCCCTCCCCCCTCTCTCTCTCTCTCTCTCTCTCTCTCTCTCTCTCTCTCTCTCTCTCTCTCCCCCAACCGAC
>JAYMFT010006146.1:0-17117 GCA_038088735.1 Panulirus argus | reverse complement strand
CCGCTCCCTCCCCTTTTAGTCGCCTTTTACGACACGCAGGGAATACGTGGGAAGTATTCTTTCTCCCCTATCCCAGGAATAATATATATATATATATATTACTTTGTTCATATGAACTATTTAATCAAGTTTATTCATTAAATTCAAATTTTTTCATATTATATGTAGGATGAATATTTTTCTCATTTTTTATTGTTTTTAGATGTCCTTGAATTTTGAGCAATTATGGCTTATCCTAGTTTTTTGAAAGTGTGAAACTTATGCAGTAAATTGTGATGCCCAGCTAACATTACTGTTTGTAATTTTCGCTCATTTGTAGTTGCTGTTAAATGTATTAAAGCTTCCTGTTAATAGTTTTATTGTGTGAGTTTTGTCTTAAGCACCACTACACTGGTAAACTTACTGTTTGAAAAGAAATCAATTTTTCAAGTTCAGTTAAGACAACATTTATGTAGTGTACAGTTTTTTAATATTGAAGAATATGACCTCCATATCCCTCTGTACTGTATAAAATAACCATAAGGTCTCGTTTCATGAGTAGGAACCCATATAAGAATATAAGTACATGGAATTTAGATTTTGATACTTTAACCCTTAAAGATGATTTAACCACAATGTAATTTGTGAAGTTATGTTTATAATCTTATCCCTAGGGATAGGGGAGAAAGAATACTTCCCAAGTATTCCCTGTGTGCTGTAGAAGGCAACATAAAGGGGTGGGAGCAGGGAGCTAGAAATCCTCCCCCTCCAGTTTTACTTTTCCAAAAGAAGGAACATAGATGGGGGCCAAGTGAGGAATTTTCCCTTTAAGGTTTAGTCTTCTGTTGTTGAACAGTACCTCGCTAATGCGGGAAATAGTGAGTATGTATGAAAACAAAATTTTTTGATAATCTGCTCCATTTAGGTTGGAGGTTTGCGGGAAATAGTGAGTATGTATGAAAACAAAATTTTTTGATATTCTGCACCATTTAGGTTGGAGGTTGTCACTATACAAGCTTATGTAAGTGTGAATGGTGGGCAGTTATAATAAAATTACAGGATGCCAAATTTGAAATAGAAATGCTATATTTTACTGAGGAGCATTGTTGGAGTATTGCAAGATGTCTGTGCTGCTTAAGATGCCCTGATGTAAATGCTGAAAATAAAGTATTTTGGTAAAGACAGGCTTTACAATCAAAGATTTACTTTTTTTTCTACAGGGTCGTGAGGCAATGGAATTTGTCATATCCAAAATCAACAGAGAAGTAGAGGAACTGATGTCCACATACAAACGCAGCACAACAGAAATCCTCACTCATACGAAACGTTCCATTGGGGAGATAACAGAATCTGCACTTCGTTCAGTTGATGATATCTCCTCAGTGGCTAAGAAGTCAGTTGATGGATTCTCGGATGTTGCTAAAAAATCAATTGATGACATATCTTGTGTAGCAAAGAAGGGACTTGATAGTTTTACACAGCCAGCAGGATCCATGCCAAGAGTATGATAGCAAAAAATATCTAGGATTTATTTCAATTGTAGCGTGACAGTTTCAAGGTCAGAAGATAATGCAGTCTCGGAGAAGACGAAGGAAAATAAAAATTAGATAGCAATACAGTCTTGCTGAGTAATGCTTATTTAATGCAATCTGAGCTGGAAAGTAGGTATAGTCGCTGTACACTAAGTTGGTGAAGAAGCCATGCCCCTCTTCTACAGACGAGGTAGCTGATTGGTTCATATAGTGTTTATATCACTGTCCATTTATTCACACTAAGTGTGTTCATAAGATTTAAATGATTTTGAGGCATTAGCACTTTATATTTGCCACAAAACAAAGAAACAGTGAATGGGCTTCATTCAAAAATGGTGTTGTCCTTGACTTCAACTGTTTGTGATACATGTTTAACATTTTTAACATCCTCTCTAAAGTGCTAATGCTTTAAAATTATTCAAATTTTTATGTTCCCAACTTTTAACATTATTATGTGAAGAACAGGTCTGATTATAAACTGTGAACACAGTGTGAATGAATGGATAGTGACACAACCATTGTATTTGAACCAATCAGCTTCCTTAGCTATGGAAGAGGGGCGTGTCTTTTTCACCAACTTAGAGTAAAACGAGTATAGTAGTGTATGCTGATGTTTTGTTAGTGTTCTTGAGAATTCTGTGGAATGGAATTATCCCAGTAATAATTTATTATGAATGGGATCTCTTCAAGTTGAAGATATGTTTCAGATTACTCATAATTGGAAAGTGTCTGAGACATTGCGCCAAATAGGGAATATTTCCTCCGTGGCAAATTCAGAACTGAAAATTTTCACAGGGCATTTCAGTGCTTGCATTGTTTTCAGTCATGTTTATCACTATATCGTCACCATATGATTTTGGCAAAGTCTAGTTCTGGAGAGATTATCACTTTCTGGTACGAAGACTTGATTCCAGGTATGACAGCTCTTTATGCTCACTCAGGGTCCATCCATGTTCAGAAGTAATCAGCACACTGTCATGTAGGGCTTGACTGTTTAATTCCTCAGTGGTCCAAGAATTCCTTCATTTATATGATTAAAGCACTATATTTAATTTGCTGTATTTCTTACAACAAATAGTTTAGAAGGCTTTTACTTTATGGTAGTATATTGAGAAAAATTTCAGAAAATCTTTTGGAGTTATAGTGACATGAATTATTTTTGCCATTAGTATTTATGCCCATAGACTCTCATTCTGACTGAAATATAATCTGCTATAGCAAAACTATACATAGGTAGATTATTACATGACTCAGTGCTGACCTTCTTGGTACACTTTTACCATTACCTAAAGACATGCAGTGTAATATTTTAGTATGCTCTTATTTTTATTTTTCCACACCTGTTATTTTCTTAGGTTTGAACAGGGCTGTAGAGCACTTGAGCTATAATGGCTCCTGCAGTCAGCTCTATATTTTGCTCCAGTATATAGGTGTTGCAGTTGTAATTACTTCAAAGAAGTTCGTAATTGTCAGCACCTTTAAAGACCACATTTTCTGGTTTTTTAGTAGGGTATGGCCATACACCAGAAAGAGGTAATGTTAAATCAGTTAAAAGTTGGTAGAGGGTTAAAACAGCTTAAACAGTTCAGTTATGATGTCTTTATTCATAATGATACTGTTTATTGTACAGTATAGGAAAATATATTCTTTAAAATGATTCAAGAATGTTTTTAACTTTCTACCACAATTCTAACACAAATATTGAGGATTTAAAGCCAAATACTGTATATTAGAAAACTATGCTGTAGTTTCAGTCTGTTGTTGAATATATTTATTTATACAGGATATTATAGAGTATTTATTTTATTACTGCCTTTTTTGTTTCTTTGTAATATCTTAATTTCAACAACAAATGCTGCAGTAACAAAATTTGTTTCATTTCTCCCAAATTTTAAGGTTAATTTGGAATATATTAAATAATGCAGACTATATTTCTGAAAAGGCAGTGCCACCAAGCGTAAGTCCTGTTTTCATAGCAAACTATTTGAAGATTTAATGTGAATTTTGTATTTTAATTCTTAAAAGTTGAAACTTGAGAAAGATTCTACTGAGGAGTGCTTATCCTCCTCAAAGGCTCAGGCTGAGGTGTCTGAATGTAACCAAGATGAAGAGAAGGGAGAGTCAGGTAGTATGTTTGTGTAGAGAAAATTGAATGTTCAAGGTCTGAGTGAAAAAAAAAAAAGCTACAGGAGAAAAAATGGTTTGAGAATGTCTCTGGTGTAAACTCAGATTAGTGCAAGTACCTACAACAAGATTTAGCCAGAGTGGCAGCAGTTGTACTAAATGTTCACCTCACATTTTGCTTGATGTCTAAGATCAGTCTTCTCACGTGCCACCTGCATTACATAATTATTGATTCTCGGTTCATATGGGACTGATTTCAACTTTTTTTCATACCTGAATAGGGATTGGGGAGAAAATACTTCCCACTTATTCCACCTCGTGTTGTAGAAGGCGACTAAAGGGGATGGGAGCTGGGGCTGGAAGCACCACCCTTCTTGTATTTCAATTTCTAAATGGGGAAACAGAAGGAGTCAAGCTGAGAGTGCTCATCCTCCTCGAAGGCTCAGACTGGGGTGCCTGAATGTGTGTGGATGTAACCAAGATGAGAAGAAAGGAGAGATGGGTAGTATGCTTAAGGAGAGAAACCTGGATGTTCTGGCTCTGAGTGAAACGAAGCTCAAGGGTAAGGGGGAAGACTGGTTTGGAAACGTCTTGGGAGTGAAGTCGGGAGTTGGTGAGAGGATGAGCTAAGAAAGGAGTTGCACTAATCCTGAAGCTGGAGTTGTAGGAGTGTGTGAGAGAGTGTAAGGAACTAATTATAAGATTGATGTAGGTATAACTAAAAGTGGATGGTGAGAGATGGGTGATTATTGGTGCTTATGTACCTGATCATAAGAAGAAAGATATTAAGAGGCAAGTGTTTTGGGAGCAGCTGAGTGAGTTTGTCAGCAGTTTTGGTGCATGAGACCGAGTATTAGTGATTGATGATTTAAATGCGAAGGTGAGTAATGGGTAATGTGTCAGCTGAGGGTATAATTGGTGCACACAGGGTATTTAGTGTTGTGAATAGAAATGGTGAAGAGCTTGTGGATGTGTGTGCTGAAAAAGACTAGTGACTGGGGATACCTGGTTTAAAAAGAGGGATATTCACAAGTATATGTATGTGAGTAGAAGATATGGTCAACGGGCATTATTAGATTATGTATTAATTGATAAGCATGTGAAAGAGAGACTTTTGGATGTAAATGTGTTGAGGAGCAGCTGGTGGGATGTCTGATCACTATCTTGTGAAGGTGAAGATTTGTAGAGGTTTTCAAATATGAAGAGAGAATGTCAGGGAGAAGAGAATGGTAAGAGTAAGTGAGCTTTGAATGGAGACAAGTGAAGAAATATCAGGAGAGATTGAGTGTAGAATGGCAAAAGGTAAGCAAATGAAGAGAGGGGAGTGGGTGAGGATTGGGATGTATTTAAGGAAGCAGTGATGGCATGTGCAAGAGATGCATGTAGCATGAGAAAGGTGGGAGGTGGGCAGACTAGGAAGGATAGTGAGAGGCAATTTTTTTTTTTTCTTATGTTGAAGGCTCCAGTCACGGACAAAAGTTCATATCAAGGACAAGCCTTAATCGAAATATAGAGAAAATTATGAAACTAAAAAAAAAAAAAAAAAGAAAAGACGAGGGTAAAGTATTTACAAATTTATGAAAAAGTGAAAGATTTGTCTTTTGAAATGAGCCAGGTCACAGTTATTGGGAAAGACATGAGAAGGTAGAGAGTTCCAAAGTTTCAATGTGTAGGGAAAGAAGCAGTTATCAAAATGGCCCACTCTTGAGTTGCCGATGGCCACACAATAATCATGTGACACAGCAGCCTGCCAAGTACTGCGTGGTCTAGCTAGTAGTGGGGGCATACAAGCAGCCAGCTCTAGGGAGCAAAAACCAAAGTAATACCTACAGAAGAGGGAAAGTGAACCAACATTGCAGTGCAGGACAAGGGGGTCAAGTTTGGAAGTCAGCCAAGGACAGATTATAAGCTGGACCACTTTCGACTCAAATCGGTCAAGTAAGGAAACAGAGCTAGAACCACCCCAAATGTGAGAGCAGTACTCCATTCAAGAACGAATCAATCATTTGTATAATTGGAGCAACTGTTCAGAAGAGAAGAAGTTTCAAAATCTAAAGAGGACACCCAGATTCTTAGAGGTAAGCCTAGCTGTTCCTGCAATGTGGGGCCTCCAAGAAAGATGTTACAGTAATACCAAGTATGTTCATTTTGTCAAGAGGTGGAAACCGACAGAGATGAGAGTTTTCGATAGAGAGATGGGTAGAAATTGGGTCTTGGAAGCATTACTTACAAGGAAGGAGTGCAAATGACTGAGATGTATGAGAGAAAGTGGCAGGAGGTCAAGAGGAAGGTGCAAAGGTTGAGAAAGAGGGCAAATGAGAGTTGGGGTGAGAGAGTATCGTTAATCTTTAGTGAGAATAAAAAGATGTTTTGGAAGGAGGTAAGTAATGTACGTAAGACAAGAACAAATGAGAACATTGGTGAAGGGGGCAAGGGGGAAGTGATAACAGGTAGTGATGGAGTATTTTGAAGGACTGTTGAATGTGTTTAATGATAGAGTGGCAGATGTAGGGTGCATTGGTCGGGGTGGTGTGCAAAGTGAGAGTCAGGGAGAGTGGTTTGGTGGGGAGAGAGGAGGTGTTGAAAGTCTTGAGAAAGATAAAATCTGGCAAGGCGGCAGGATTGGATGGTATTGCAGCTGAATTTATTAAGAAAGGGAGTGATTGTGTTGTTGACTGGTCGGTAGGAATATTCAATGTGTGTATGGATCATGGTGAAGTGCCTGAGGATTGGTGGATTGCATGTATAAGTGCCATTGCACAAAGGCAAAGGGAATAAAGGTGTGTTCAAATTACAGATGTATAAGTTTGTTGAGTATTCCTGGAAAACTGTATGGGAGAGTATTGATTGAGAGGGTGAATGCATGTACAGAGCATTTAACTGGGGAGTAGCAGAGCAGTTTTAGAAGTGGCAGAGGATGTGTGGATCAGGTGTTTGCTTTGAAGAATATATGTGAGAAATACTTAGAAAAACAGATGGATTTGTATGTAGCATTTATGGATCTGGAGAAGGCATATGATTTGGTTGATAGAGATGCTTTGTGGAAGGTCTTAAGAATATATGGTGTTGGAGGTAGGCTGCTAGAAGCAGTAAGAAAATCTTATCAAGAGTGTAAGGCATGTATACGAGTAGGAAAAGAGTGGAGTGGTTAGTTTCCAGTGAAGGTGTGTGAGGTCCCCATGGTTTTTTAATTTGTTTATGGAAGGGATGGTCAGGGAGGTAAATGCACGAGTTATGGAGAGAGGGGCGAGTATGCAACCTGTTGGGGATGAGAGGGCCTTGGAAGTGAGTCAATTGTTGTTTGCCTTTGATACAGTACTGGTGGCTGATTCAAGTGAGAAACTGCAGAAGTCGGTGACTGAGTTGGGAAAAGCGTGTGAAAGGACAAAGCTGAGAGTAAATGTGAATAAGAGCAAGCTTATTAGGTTCAGCAGGGTTGAGGGACAAGTTAGTTGGGATGTGAGTTTGAATAAAGAAAAATTGGAGGAAGTGAAGTGTTTTAGATATCTGGGAGTGGACTTGGCAGCGAATGGACCCATGGAAGTGGAAGTGAGTCATAGGGTGGGGAGGGGGCGAAGGTTCTGGGAGCAAGGAAGAATGTGTGGAAAGAGAGAATGTTATCTCAGAGAACAAAAAATGAGTATGTTTGATGGAATAGTAGTTCCAACAATATTATATGGTTGCGAGGCATGGGCTATAGATAGGTTTGTACGGAGGAGGGTGGATGTGTCGGAAATGTTTAAGGACAACATATAGTGTTAAATGGTTTGATTGAGTAAGTAATACAAGCTTAAGAGAGATGTTGGTAATTAAAAGTGTGTGGTTGAGAGAGCAGAAGAGAGTGTGTTGAAATGGTTCGGATATATGGAACGAATGAGTGAGGAAAAGTTGACAAAGAGGATATATGTGTCAGAGGTGGAGGGAACAAGGAGAAGTAGGAGACCAAATTGGAGGTGGAAGGATAGTGTGAAAGAGATTTTGAGTAGTCGGGGCCTGAACATTGACGTGCTGTCAATGGACTTAATCAGGGCATGTGAAACGTCTGGGGTAAACCATGGAGAGGTCTGTAGGGACTCGATGTGGATAGGGAGCTGTGGTTTAAGTGCATTACACATGACAGCTAGAGACTGAGTTTGAGCGAATGTGACCTTTTTCGTCTGTTTCCTGGTGCTACCTCGGTGACGTATGGGATGGCGATGCTATTTCATGTGGGACGGGGTGGCTTCGGAAATGGATGGAGGAAAGCAAGTATGAATATGTACATGCGTGTATGTGTATGTGCATGTGTATGTATATGTTTGTATATATGTATATGTTGGAATATATATGTATGTATTGGGCATACATGTGCATGTATTTAGATATGTGTGTATTGTGAGTGAGTAGATCTTTCATCGTCTATTGCCTGGTGCTACCTCGATAACGCGGGAAACAGCGATCAAGTAATGAAATAAAGTAAATATGTGTGTGGGAGAGATAGAAAAAGTCTGTGTGTGTATGTGTGTGTGTGTGTGTGTGTGTGTGTGTGTGTGTGTGTGTGTGTTTGTGTCATTGTGTGTGTGTGTGTATGTGTGTGTGTGTGTGGGCGTGTGTGCGTGTGTGTGTGAGCGTGTGTGTGTGTGTGTGTGTGTGTGTGTGTGTGTGTGTGCATAATTGAATCTACCCCTGACCTTATTTCTGACCTTCAGAAAGGGTAACTGGCCCTGTAAACGTTAATCATACGATGGTGAGGTCTGGGAACTTTGTCTAATACCGGTTATCATTTCCTGACTTGTGGAAGGATCTGACCTATGGCTATTGAGCCAGTGGAAGGATATGACCTATGGCTATTAGACTAGTGAAAGGATCTGACCTATGGCTGTTGAAACAGTGGAAGGATCTGGCCCGTAGCTATTGAAACAGTGGAAGGATCTGACCCGTAGCTATTGAACCACTGGAAGGATATGACCTATGGCTATTGAACCAGTTGAAAGATCTGACCTATGGCTATTGAACCAGTGGAAGGAACTGACCTATGGCTATTGATCCACCGGAAGGATCTGACCTATGGCTATTGAACCAATGGAAGCATCTGACTTATGGCTACTGAACCAGTGGTTGGATCTGACCTATGGTTATTGAACTAATGGAAGGATCTGACCCATTTCTCTTGAACCAGTGGAACAATCTGACCCCTGGCAATTGAACCAGTGGATGCATCTGTCATATGGCCATTGAACCAATGGATGGATCTGACCTATGGCTATTGAACTAGTGGATGGAATCTGACCTATAGCTATTGAGCTAGTGGAAGCATCCGAACTATGACTATAGAAACAGTGGAACGATATTCCCTATGGCTATTTAACTAAAGGAAGAATCTGACTTTTGGCTATTTAATCATTGGAAGAACCTGACCTATGGCTATTTAGTCAACAGAAGGACTGGACCTATTGTTATTTAACCAATGGAAGGATCTGAATTGTGGCTATTTAACCAATGGAAGGACCTCACCTATGACTTTTGAACCAGTGGAAGAATGGGACCTATGGCCATTGCGCTAATGGAAGCATCTGGACTATGGCTATTGAACCAGTGGAAGGATCTGACCTATGGGTACTGAACCAGTGGAAGAATCTGACCTATGGCTATTGAACCAGTGGATAGATTTGACCTATGGCTATTGAACCAGCGGATGGATCTGACCTATGGCTATTGATCCAGTGGATAGATTTGACCTATGGCTATTGAACCAGCGGATGGATCTGACTTATGGCTTTTGAGCTAGTGGAAGCAACCGAACTATGGGTATAGAAACAGTGGAAGGATATGACCTATGGTTATTTAACCAGAGGAAGGAACTAACCTATGGCCATTAAACCAGTGGAAGGATCTGGCCTGTGGCTATTGAACCAGTGAAAGGATCTGACCTATAGATATTGAGCCAGTGGAAAGGTGTAACCGATGGCTATTGAGCAAGTGGAAGCATCTGACCTACGACTATTGAACCAATGGATGGATATGACCTAAGTTTTTGAACCAGCGGAAGGAACTGACATATGGCTAATGAACCAGTAGAAGTATTTGACCTATGGCTATTTAACCAATGGAAGGACCTGACTTATGGCTATTTAACCAGTGGAAGGATCTGTCATATGTTTATTCAATCTCTTGAAGGATCTCACCTATGGTTATTGAACCAGTGGATGTCTCTGACCTATGGCTATTGAGCAAGTGGAAGCATCTGATCTATGGCTATTGAACCAGTGGAACGTTTTAACCTGTGGCTATTGAACCAGTGGAATGATCTGACCCGTGGCCAATGAACAAGTGGAAGGATCTGACCTATGGCTATTGAACCAGTTGAAACATCTGACATATTACTATTGAACCAGTGGAAGAATCTGACCCCTGGCAACTGAACCAGTGGATGCATTTGACCGATGGCCATTGAATCATTGGAAGGACCTGACCTATGGCTATTGAACTAGTTGAAGGATCAGACCTATGGCTGTTGAACCAGAGGAAGGATCTGACCTATGGCTATTGAGCTAGTGGAACCATCTGAACTGTAGCTATTGAACCAGTGGAAGGATCTGACCCTCGGCTATTGAACCAGTGGATGGACCTGACTTAGTGCAATTAAACCAGTGGATGGATGTGACCTATGGCTATTGAACTAGTGGAAGGATCTGATCCGTGGCTATTGAAAAAGTGGAAGGATATGACCTATGGCTATTCAACCAATTGAAAGATCTGACCTATGGCTATTGAGCCAGTGGAAGAATCTGGCCTTTGACTGTTTAACCAGTGCACAGGTCTGACCAATGGCTCTTGAACCAGTGGAAGGAGCTGACCTCTGACCATTAAACTATTATAAGAATCTGACCTATGACTATTGGAACAGCGGATCTATCTGACCTACTGCAATTGAACTACTGGATGGATCTGACCTATGGCTGTTGAACTAGTTGGAGGATCTGACATTTGGCTACTGAACCAGTTGAAAGGTCTGACCTATTGCTATTGAACCAGTGGAAGAATCTGACCCCTGGCAATTGAACCAGTGGATGGATCTTCCTATGACTGTTGAACCATTGGATGAATCTGACCAATGGCTATTGAACTAGTGGAAGGATTTGACCTAAGGCTGTTGAACCAGAGGAAGATTCTGAACCCAGGCTATTGAACCAGTAAAGGAATATGACCTATGGCTATTGAACCAGCTAGAAGATCTGATCAATGGTTATTGAACCAGTGGAAGGATCTGACCTATGGCTATTAGACCATTGGATGGATATGACCTATAGCTATTGAACCAGTGGAAGGATGGGAGCTATAGCTATTGAGCTAGTGGAAGCATATGAACTATGACTATAGAACCTGTGGAATGATATGACCTATGGCTATTTAACCGATAGAAGGAACTGACCTATGGCTTTTCAATCAATAGA
This sequence comes from Panulirus argus, assembly GCA_038088735.1. Lineage (NCBI taxonomy): Eukaryota > Metazoa > Arthropoda > Malacostraca > Decapoda > Palinuridae > Panulirus > Panulirus argus. The sequence goes on along the minus strand of JAYMFT010006146.1, from coordinate 6,049 downwards.
AGGATCTGACATATGGTTACTTGACCAGTGGAAGGAAATTACCTATGGTTATTCAAACAGTTAAAGGATCTGACCTCTGGCTATCTAACCAATGGAAGGATCTGATCTTTGGCTATTTAATCGATGGAAGTAGCTGAACTGTGGCTATTTATACCAATTGAAGGATCTGACCTATGGCTTTTGAACTAGTGAAAAGATCTGACCAATGGCTATTGAAGCAATGCAAGGAACTGACCCGTGGCTATTGAACAATAGGAAGGATATGACCTATGGCTATTTAAGTAGTTGAAAGATCTGACCTATGGTCATTAAACCAGTGGAAGGATCTGACCTATGATTACGGAACCAGTGGAAGGATCTGACCTATTGCCATTGAACAAGTGGATGGATCTGACACATAACTAATGAGCTAGTGGAAGCATTTGGAACTATGGCCATTGAAGCAGTGGCTATTCAACTAATGGAAGGATCTGACCTATAGCTGTTTAATCAGTGGAAGGACCTGACCAATGGCTATCTAGTCAGTGGAAGGATCTGTTCTATGGATATTATACCAACGGAAGGATCTGACCTATGGCTACTTCACTAATGACCTATGGCTATTAAACCAATGGATCTGCCTTCTGTTTATTTTTTTTTACCAGTGGAATGAACTGACCTATTGCTATCTAATCAGTGGAAGGATCTAACATACAGTTATCTAACCAGTGGAAGGGTCTGACCTTTGGCTATTTAACTAGTGGAAGGATCCGACCTATGGCTATCTAATCAGTGGATGGATCTGACCTATGGTTATTTAACAAGTGGAAGGAGCTGACCTTTGGCTATATAACCAATGGAAGGACCTGGTCTATAGCTATTGAACCAGTGGAAGGCTCTGAACTATGGCTATTGAAACAGTGGAAGTATCTGACCTATGGCTATTGAACCAGCGGAAGGCTGTGGCCTATGGCTATTGAACCAGCGGAACGATCTGACCTTTAACTATTGAACTAGAGGAAGGATCTGACCTATTACTATTGATAAAGTAGAAAGATCAGCCTGTGGCTATTGAACCGGTGGAAATATGTGACCTATGGCTATTGAGCTTGTGGAAGCATCTGAACTATGGCTATTGAGCCAGTGGAAGGATCTGACCTATGGCTATTGAACCAGTGGATGGGTCTGACCTATGGCTGTTGAGCTAGTGGAAGCATCTGAACTCTGGCCATTGACCCAGTGGAAGGATATGACCTATGGCTATATAACCTTTGGAACGATCTGACCGATGGCAATTTATCCACTGGAAGGATCTGTCTTGTGATTTTTCAACCAGTGGAATGATCTGACCTATGGCTATTTAATCAGTGGAAGGATCTAACCTATGGCTATTGAGTTAGTGGAAGTATCTGAACTATAGATATTGAAACAGCGGAAGGATATGACCTACGGTTATCTAACCAGTCAAAGGATCTAATCAATGGCTATTTAATCAATGGAAGAATATGACTTATGGCTATCTAACCAGTGGAATGGTCTGACCTGTGGCTATTCAGTCATTGGAAGAACCTGACCTATGGTTATCTAACCAATGGGAGGATCTGACCTATAGCTATTTAGCCAATGGAAGGGTCTGACCCGTGGTTATTGAAGCAGTAGAAAGATCTAGCCTTTGACTATTGAACCAGTGAAAAGGTCTGACCTATGGCTATTGAACCATTTGAAAGATCTGACCTATGGTGGAGGGATCTGACCTTTGCCTATGGAACCAGTGGATAGACCTGACCTATGGCTACTGAACTAGCGGAAGGATCTGACTTCTGGCTATTGATCCAGTGGAAGGATCTGACCCGTACTTATTCAACCAGAAGAAGGATCTGACCTATGGCTATTTAATCAATGGAAGAATATGACCTATAGCTATTCAACCAATGGAAGGAGCTGACCTATGGCTATCTAATTAGTGGAAGGATTTGACCTGTGGTTATTCAACCAACGGAATGACCTGACCTGTGGCTATTTAACCAATGTAGATATCTGATTTATGGATATTTAACCAATAGAAGGGACTGACCTATGGCTACTGAACTATTGAAAAGATCTGGCCTTTGACTATTGAACCAGTGGAAGGCCCTGACCTATTACTATTGTTCCAGTAAAAAGATCTGACCTGTGGCTATTGAACCAGTGAAAGGATGTGACCTATGGCTGTTGAACTAATGGAAGCATCTGAACTATGGCTATTAAACCAGTGGAAGGACCTGACCTATGGTTATTAAACCAGATTATGGATCTAACCTTTTGTCTATTGAACCAGCAGTTGGATCAGAACTATGGCTAATGAGCTAGTGAAGCATCTGAACTATGGCTATTTTACCAGTGAAATGATCTTACTGATGGCTATTTAATTAGTAGAAGGACCCGACCTATGTTTATTCAACCAATGGAAAGGTTTGACTTATTGCTATTTAGCCGATGGAAGGTTCTGACCTGTGGCTATTGAACAAGTGAAAGGCTCTGACCTATGGCTGTTGAACCAGTAGAAGGACTTGACCTCTGGGTGTTGAGCCAGTGGAAGTATTTGGTCTTTGTTTATTCAACCATCGTAAGGATCTGACCAATGATTATTGAACCAGTGGATGGATCAATCTTTTGGTTATTGAATCAGCGGAAGGCTTTGACCATTGGTTATTGAACAAATGTGTGGATCTGACATTTGGTTATTGAACCAGTGAAAGGATTTGATCAATGGATATTGAAAAAGTGGAAGGACCTGACCTATGGTACTTAAACCAGTGGAAGGATTTATCCATTGGTTATTGAACCAATATATGGATCTGAGATTTGGTTATTGAACCAGTGGATGGATCCAACGTTTGCTTATTGAACAAGTGTAAGGAACTGACCTATGTCTATTAAACCAGTGGAAGAATCTGACCTATGGCTGTTGAACCAGTGGAAGGACTTGACCTATTATTATTGATCCAGTAGAAAGATCTGACCTGTGGCTATTTGATTAGAGGAAGGACCTGACCTATGGTTATCTAACCAATGGAAGGATGTAACCGATGGCTATTGAGCCAATGGAATCATCTGACCTATGGCTATTGAACCAGTGGAAGGACCTGACCTATGGCTATTGAACCATTGGATAAATCTGACCTATGGTTATGGAACAAATGGAAGGATCTGGCCTTTGACTATTGAAGCAGTGGAAGGATGTGACCTATGGCTATTGAACCAGTGAAAAGATCTGACTTATGACTATTTAACCAGTGGAATTAGCTGACCTATGGCTATCTAACCAATAGAAAGATCTGACTTACGTCTATTCAACCAGTGGTATGACCTGACCTATAGGTATTTGATCAGTGGAAGGATCTGACCTCTGGTGATTCAACCAGTGGAAGGATCTGACCTTATGGCTATTTAGCCAATTGAAGGGTCTGACCTATGGCTATTGAACCAGTGGAAGAATCTGGCCTTTGACCATTGAACCAGTGGAAGGATCTGACCTTTGGTTATTAAAACATTGGAAGGATCTTACCATTGGTTATTGAACCATCGAAAGGCTCTGACCACTGATTATGAACCAGTGGATGGATCTGACCATTGGTTATTGAACAAGTGGATGGATCTGACCTTTGGTTATTGAACAAGTGAATGGAACTGACCTTTCGTTATTGAGCAACTGTATAGTAGCTCAAACCCCTCCTGCGTCCAAAGCCTGTAGTTTAAGACCAATGTCTCAACCTGGTGTTCACGGTGTTATAACTGATGCTCTTGCAGTTTTCATGTCTTTCTATGAATTGTGACGTGTGCCCGAGGTCAAGCTGAAAGCTTCTCGTAAATAATCAATATTGTTTGTCTTGTCTTACCTTGTCTTACATACTCTGGACAGTTTATATGAGTCTTACTTTGAAAACAGGTTGTGGAAGGATGCTTTCGGACACTCTGAGAGATATGACCTTTACATCAACGATTATTGAGTCCTGATCATTAAGACACGTAGGCGGAACATTATCTATAGCTCAGGGAGTTAGATCAAGACCATATGGGACGTACATGCTGAATAGGCTCTAGAATGTGGACTAGTATGACCCAAGTGTCGGGAGGAATTCTTGGCCTTTAAAACAATATATTTGTTTCACTCCGGTCAGGCCAGTCTATCACTCTGCGCACTACCTGTCATACAGGACACAGCAGACGCTGTAACCTTCTCCCTCGGCTTGCGGAGATGTCACTTTGAGTACAACGGAACAGCAACGTTAGTCGTCCCGTCTTCGTTATCGATAACCCATGCGGGCTACCACACTGTCCCGGAGCCCCATCTAACAAGGTTCCCTTTGGCATTTTCGCTAAGGCCTGCCAGAGGCTCGCTACTGTTAGGAGACTGTCTCTGAGTGTCACGTACCGTTGGCCTGGCACAGTGGATGTTGTCACCTGGTCTAGAGGATGTTATCCTGTGATTTCTAAGGTGAGAAGGAATCTCCGGGACGGATGTTTCACTGAGACACCCAAGATGGTAAATGGTCCATCTTGCAGTAGGTGCCGTTGCCACGCACCAGACTCTGCTGTGTACGGGACACTGTTCAATACCGGGCGTCAGTGTTTAAGGAAGTGCAGTTTGTATTAGACATTTTCTACCCTTGAAGCCTGCACATGTGAAAAATCAACAAACTCTCGTGAAGTGAAGTTCCAGCAACCGTTTTGTAATTAAGATAGTAATAGAGCTGTTTTTGCCCTTACACTACTCTTGACACAAAATGTTCCTACCTGGTTATTAGCTGGTTTAAACCCATTCTCAGATTTATAACGCAACAAGAGGACCAGTTATAAAAGGAATTCTAGAACTCCACGCTGGATGTGACCCACCACACCAGACTTTGGAAGGAAACGTTCTCAAAAGGCAACTATAACATTGTAATACATCATGTTGATTTTTTTTTGTGTAGTGACATTTGAATATGTGGAATCCCTTTTGATTAGCATACCTCATGTTGTCCCCAAACATTTCATTTTCCAACACATTCACCTTCTGTACATTCTCATCTGTAGTCCACGCCTCGCGTCCATGCAAAGCCGTCGAGAATACTGTAACATCAAATATGACTAATTTCGCCCTCCCAGATAGTGACCTCTCTTTTCACACATCCCTCACTCACTCAATGATTCCCTTTAGCTTCCAAGGTTCCATTCGCTGCCATGTCCACTCCCAGGTGTCAAAAACACTTCACTTTTTCCACTTTTGTCCCATTCAAACTCACATTCCAACTAACCTGTCTCTTTGCTCTGCTAAACCTAATAACCGTGCCTTTGTTTACATGTACTCTCAATTTACTGCTTTCACACACACACCCAAACTCAGACACCAACTTCAGCAGTTTCTCACTGGAATCTGCCACCAGCGCCGTGTCATGAGCAAACAGTAAATGACTCAACTCCGAAGTACCCCCATCACTGCAGGACAGCAGATTTACTTCTTACCCCTAAGCCCTCGCCTACACCTACCTCACTATCCCATTCATAAATTGATTGAACAGTCATGATGACATCACACACCCCTGTTGGAGACTAACTCTCCCCCTGGAACTACTCACCCTTCTGTTTGCCTACTCGCATACGTGCCTTACTCTCTTTATAAAAACTGCAAACTTCTGATAACTTTTTCCAACACCATACGAGTATATTCGTGAAACCTTCCACAAACTATTTCTATTAAACCTATCATATGCTTTCTCCAGATCCCATATTCTTTCTCCAGATCCAAACATGCCACATAAAAATCCTTCTGTTTCTGTAAGTACTTTCCACACATTCTACAAAGCATACAACTGATCCACACATCCTCTGCCTCTCTTGAAACCACATTGTTCCTCCCCAGCCTGATGCTCTTTGCATGCCACCGCCCCTTCACCCTTACCATTTTTCCACACAACTTGCCAGGTACACTCATCAGACTTATACCTCTGTACCTCTGCAATAGATAAACAAATATAAATATATATGTATATATATATATATATATATATATATATATATATATATATATATATATATATATATATAT